>JAVSCE010004685.1:0-66620 GCA_032199065.1 Smutsia gigantea | reverse complement strand
TTTAGGGCAGTAGACAGGTGAAGGTTTCAGAATTTTTATGAACTATAATGTCCATTGTTGTAATGAAACACTTACATAAAATTGTGTAATACGTGAGTTTCTTATTCCTCAAATAGTCTAATTGATTGTTCATTGGGCTCACTCAGCCAAAAGTAGAGAGAAACTTTGTACAGACATCATTAGTTTTTCTCCATTTAGAGATTAATCATGAAGAGCTCTGGCTCTTTAATTCTGTAATTTGTATATTTAATGGGCTGCTGCAGAATCTATGACAGTAATTAGCATAGCCTGAAAACTCATTAATATGCAACAACATGATTAATGCAGCATTAATGCAAACATGACTGAAGTTATTTGGGTTATGTAGTAAGAAGATTAAAGCTAAAATGTCCTGTTTGTTTTACCAGTGGTGAGTATAATAGGGTGGCAAAAAAATAAAATAAAAACAGGTATCAAATTAGTTGTTTTAAAATAGGGAAAAAAAAGCGACATTTAAATCAAGGTGATTTCCTTTTTAACTCAGCTCTAAAATTTAGAGCATGAAATATTTTGTTCTCTACTTTTATGTTTATTCATTTATTCATAAATTTATCATTACTAAAGTTTAGTTCATTCAACCTTATAGTTTAACCTAGTCGATCTTTCAGCAGCTTTAACAAGATATTAACAGTCTTACAATGAAAAATCTTTAAATTATGCCAATCTTTGACCAATAACTATACATTTGTTCTGAAACTACTATACATTATTGGCTTTCACAAATAATTGAAAGATCTGTTCCTAATTATATAAAAGTTACATACTATCCCCTCCTCCCTCTTCTCACTGTGTTACCATCTTAAGTAAATGTTCAATATCTTGCAAGACACCAACATTCTATTTCCATATATTTCAACAAAATTGTTTATCATATGTTATATGTTAAATAATGAAATATTCAATAATGTTTGAGGAGGTAAAACTGTAAATGTTTTATTGTTGTTTTTGCCCTCTCATATGATAATATTGAAGCCCATTTTCTTCCTGTTTAATATAATCTGCCTTATTAGTTTATTGTCATAAACTTTAAATGACTTATTTCTCAATATTGTAGTTAAAATGCAAGTTTTGTTTCATATGTTACAAATGTTAAGAGTCACTTGTAACATATGAAACAAAACTTGCATTTTTAAGTCAAGCAGTCTTGAATAACTGAAAAACATGTATATCAGCTTTCTCGTTCTTGTTTCACTCTAAAGCTGTGTTTGGAAAATGTTTATGATTTTAGTTTTTTCAATAAAAAGTCAAGTGAATATACACTAGGTATTAAGTTGTTGGCTGGGCCTTGAAGAGGCAAAGTAACTATGTCTTACGATGTCTGTACTTGGAAATGACCATTTTGTGGGGAAAAAGCTCTTTTCAACCTAAGACTTTTGACAGATATGAATAAAACTGCACCATGGAAAAAAAAAAGGAAATCAGCATTACCTACTACCAACAGATGGCACTGTTAGTGGCTTGAATCATACCTGGGACCTATGGCTTTGCTAACAGACTTTCAGAAAACATTCCATTTGTAATGAGAAGAGCCTTTGCATATGCACTGAAGTGGTACACTGCTCGATTTTCTTTAAGGGTCTTGTCAAAACTGTAAAATTTCTTCAAAATCTTATTTCTGGTAATTCAAATATACCTTGAGTATATATTCACTTAATTCAAATACAGACTTTTCACTCAATAGAGTATTTCACTTAATTCAAATGTCTTTTCTTTCATACAAATTCACATGTGTGAAATAAAGTTGTAGTAGAAATATAAAGTAACATATGTAGAAGAACACTGGTCTTTATATATAATCCATATAGTGTTACATTAGACCAGTCAACTCATATTTACCAAACGAAGCAACTAAATTCTACTGAAATAGACTCTTATTTTTAAAAGGGAGGACCTAGAAACAAAAGAAAATGCACCATTGGGTAAAATCATTTTCCTCTAATGTTTTATTTCACCTCTATGGTTTTTAGTGTACCAGAGAACTGTTTAATCAGACCATTACCAAATTGAATAAATGGCTACTTAGTGATTACTAGACTATTTAGTGATGGAGTTTTGGAGAGCTGCTTCTTATAAATAAGCTTTCTTTGAATACTTTGTGTAAGACCATGCTATGAAATGGAACAGAATCTATTTGCCACCAATAGATGTCTTTTCTTTATTTCTGTGTAGTGATCGAACAACCAGCCTTTCTAAAAAGTAGCCAGTCCTTTTCACTAAGAAACTATGCAGACCTGTGCATCCTGCCCTCATGTCACCTTTAACAGTGTTTTGAATCCCTGGTCCAGAAAACTGACAAAATAAGACAGTTTTGTTGTGTCCTGAATTGAACACAACCAACACTTCTTTCATACATGTAGAGAAACTTTTTTTTCTGTAGGTAAAATTGAGGGGCCTGTTGTTGAGGTCCTTAAAGGGTGGTTTGAAATGATGCATTGTGAGTGCATTAGTAAAGGTTATTGTCAGCAAGGGGACGTCCCAGCAGAATTTAGAGGCCAGGAATGGGCTTTCACCTGGACTTGGGGAAAGCAATGAAGAAACGTGTTGGCTAAAAATTAAAGAAAAGCAAACAAAAATACTCTCTCCAAACTCTAAATTCTTGGTGGTTCATTTATCCTGTATTTTCAATATTAGTAATTCCCAGTGATGTGTACTGTCTGTAAGAGATACTCAATATAGGTTTCTTAAATAGAATAAGAACTTACTGTAATTTTACACAGAACTCCTGTGAGAAGTTGAACTGTGAGAAGATTCTATCAGTAAGTATATTAAGGCTTTTGTTCTTATGGAGAAGCCCTGAGACAGCTCCAAATGCAAACCTCTCCCTCTCTCTTCTTGGAGTTGCTCCCATATTCAAGGTGTATCTAGTTACAAGGTTTATGTTTTGTAATGGGTAAAATAAAGGCACACTGTAGCCCTGTTATTATGCCAAATCAAAGGCCTCAGGAAGCAAGCAAAATCAGTGGACTTCAATAAAAATGATAGCTCATACTTACATAGGGCCAAATGGTTTTAAGTACTTTTACATATTAACTCATTTCATCCTCCCAAGAACCTGTGAAAGAAGAAACCTTCATTATCCTCACTCATACATGAGGAAATTAGGCACAGAAAGGTCAAATAATTTGCCCAAGGTCAAACATAAATTAAGTTCTAGGGCTAGTATTTGAGCCCCAGCAGTCTGCCTCTAGCATCATTTTTAACCACTAAGCCGAATGCTGAATTCCCTCTTCTTTGCAATTATGACAAAGAAATGTCTTGACAAAAATGGTAGAGGAACCCATTGGAAGAAAAAAAAAAGATTGTTTTAACTCTCTTAATGTTGTTAAGTTGGAGATCAGTGTAAGAGCCTCTTACTTAACTAGCTAGGATTGTTCCTATCCTGGGCTCTCAAAATTTTAAATACATGGTACATGCTGTCAGTCCCTTTTCCACCCTAATCATTTCCCTTCTTGATACTTTCTCCAAAAGTGATTAATATATTTTAAGTGTTTTGAGAGGAGACGCAATTATATTAACTGATTAAAACATAAGAAGTTCATCCACAAGAAGGTTTGTCTGCACACAGGCAAACGTTCCTCTGATTGATTTCTTAATGCAAGTTTGACTTATTTTTACTGAATTGAATTTACCTAATATTTTAGTGTCATGCTGATAAATAAAGTATTAGGAATGAGTTCATAACCAAATTCAAATATATTCATTGTTATCATGCAGATCTATTGCCCTTAATTCCTGTAATAGTGTCAAGTAAAGAAAATGGAATTAAGTTGCAACGAGAATGTACTCAGTTACAAAAGGATTCACTTTGTGACAATAGAACGAGTATACAATGACATGGGCTGCTAAAAAGATTTGGGAGCTTTACATTTTATTTCATTCAACATTTATTGGAATCCTGGTATTTTTAAAACACATCTTTGAGATAATAAATATCGCAGTCTGATTGCATTTATGGGTCAAGTATTCCTTGGTCTGGAAGGAGACGACTGGTCCATTTTAGTAAAATTTCCTTTCTTTTTGGAAGGTCCCCCAAACAACCAGCATAGCAAAACACTTGATCCTTAAGAAACCATGCTTGCCCAGTCTGTGAATGACCGCAAAGACAATGTGAGATTCTAGGTGCCAGCAGACTTCCCATAGCCCTACTTCTAACAGGCAAGATAAAGTGGGGTTAGGAGAGGGATGGACTGGCTGTGGGTTTCATGGTTATGCTAAATTAGCTTCCATGGACTTCAGGCGCATCCCCAGTTTTTCCATTCTGTATTTATATGAGAGGCAGTATGATGCGATTATGCCAGCAGACTCAATTAGATGTGTGATTAGCTGTTGATCTATAGGGGGCCCTTAGGCCCTTGGGATGCTCTTTGTTTGTTTTGTTTTTCTATTTTCCACAGTGTTGGAACTACAGCCAGCTCCTGCATCTTAGGTTCTCTTACTCTTATAGATGAGATTCTTCCATATAAGAACCATGAAGTGATTATATTAGACTATCTTCAAAATATAGGGTCGGAATCAGAAGTAGACATTTGAGCTCATTTTCAGCTAACAAATATTATTTGAATGTGCAAAAAGAAAAATAAAACTTTTATTCCATTTCTGAGATCCTAGCGTATTCCTGAGGAGTCTGAAATATATTTTCATATTGGTCCAATTGTTTGGCATCCACTGAGATTGTTATTAGAGAGGCTTTGGTGCAGAACCCCCAAAGTGGGTTACTCTAGTGCCGCTTGGAGTCACTGTCAAACATTAAACCTCACATGAAAGACATTGAAATCTTTCCAAGTTCGAGGTCACTTAGCAGCTGTACTAATGCTGCAAGTAGGTACAGTTTGTTTTTCCAACAGCATATTTTAGTACGTTTGGTGTACTTAGTATTTACTATACTCTATTTTTTAATATAGTTAAAAAACACTTCATTTAACATGATTAATATAAATTTAATTCCATGAAATATAGATTTATAAATATAAATATGCAAGTATATATATGGATTATATATGTATATGCCTACACTTAAATCTTCCTTGAGTATAACATGAAAGCAGAATTGGTATGTCTTATAGATATATATCCAAGAGTTAGTTTTTTCAGTTTTATGGGAATAAAAAGTAACATACAAATTCATTTTATTAAAGGATATTTTCATAACTAACATTTTTCTTTAATCTAAGCTTGAACACTTAATTTACCAGTCACTTGTTGAAACACCAACCATTTTAAGATATATAAAGGCAAAACATACTATTTATTTTAGGAAATGAAACTACATGCTGAATTTTCTATCTGTTGCTCTATAAAATAGTTAAATATTATGTATAGATTATAACTCACAATTCAATTGTCATTAAATGGCATTCAGTTCATATTTTATGCTGTCATGACTTCAACACACAAATTTTCTAAAATGAGCTCAAAGTAGAGCATATTTATATAATATATGACATTATAGTTGTTAAGGTAATTTGAATATATACAGTACATATAAAAAAGGGATGACAATTTATGACAAAATATAACAGATGTCAAGACAGAAAAGGTATGACTTTGGTAAATGAGTGAACAAAATTATTGTTTTTTTCCAAATAATGTCACTGTATCCTGAAAAAAAGAGAAAGCAACAAAACCTACTATAAGTAATAATCTTACAATAAGAAAGTGTCTTGCAAATGAGTTTCAGCTCCAGCTTAGTTCGCTATAGATTCACAGTGACCAAAGAAATTTACAGCAAAGGATTCTTGGGGTGAAAAGGTTATACCCAACTTTATTTCCAGGTGGCAGGTCAGTCACTAAAATCCCGTTCACTCAGAGCGAGTCTGTGTTATCACTGCTGCTTCGGATGCAGCAAGCTGGTCTCTGCCTCTGGGCCTCTCTGCACAGCCGTCCCGCACAGCCGTCCTCTGGGCCTCTGCACAGCCATCCTCTGGGAATCTCAAATGGCTAACTCCTCTGGGCCTCTGTCCTCGGGGCTGCCACCACTCCAGCCTCTGCTCTGCTCTCCTACCCCCTGAAGCCCCGCCACCCTGTCTCGTGCAGAGCACTGAGCGGAACTCTTTATATTAACACAATAATGGCTTATTGCCTAAAGGTGTGGAATCGGTAGCATAGCAACAGGCCAGTTACATTTAAGTTCAGTGAGGATCCTGGCCACAGGAACTCCACTTTATCCACAAAAGCTAATTAAAAATGCACAACTTTTTCTATGACTCAGCAATAACAAATCTAAAAATAGTCTTATTAATATGGCAATAAAATACTTAAATCTCATATAAACTTAAAAAGACATATGCAGGATCTAGTAAGGAAAAGAGAAAATAGAAACTTAACAATAATTCCTTAACATTAATATAAAAAGTAAACGAAGTTGTTAAAAAACAAAAGAATGCTGATAGGATGAATACATTGTCAGTTGTTAAAAATATTATGAAATAATAATAATATGGGATTCTGCTACAGAAAAAACATCAGTGGAACCAAATAGAATATACAGAGCCTAACTCAAGAGAATATACTTTAATAGGCTAAAAGTGGGAATGTAATTATTAAACATTCATTCAACAATATATTTGAGCATCTATTATATGCCAGCCATTGTTTAACATGTTGGAAATGCAAAAGCAAACTACACAAAGTTTCTATCTCATAGAATTCATTTATTGGTAAAATTTTAAATATCTAGGAAAAAAACTAGGACATATCCCTATCTCACACTTTACATCAAATAGGTTATAAATGGAACATAATGTTAAATATAAAAACATAGGAAATTAACAGGAATAATATAAGTATCAAATGTTGAGTTAGGAAACCTAATTATAAAAGCAAAGAGATATAGATACCATTATTTGAAAAAAGGGCTTAAAACATAAAAATTGGTACCATTTTTATATTAAGAATCACATTTAAAAGGCAGTCTGTTAAAAAAAAAAGTAAATGGCTATAACATATGTAACACACAGTGACATAATACCCCTAATATGGAAAGAACACTTACAAATCAATAACAAAGGCAAATAATCCAACTTTTTTTTTTAATGGCAAAGAACTTGGAAATACCCGAATGAAGAACTATGATGAAAGAAGTTCAGCTTCAGTATTCATCCTAGAAATATAAATCAAATACTAGAATAAGATTCCAATTTTAATCTATCTAATGGTAGATGTTGCCTCTAAGATATGCCAGGCCAAATCTCCTCCTTGTACTGGAAATTGTTTTCCTGATAATAGTTACAGGTCTATATATAAGATATGGAAAGGAAGTTAAGCAACTTGAGAAGTTTCTTAAAATGAAGTCAAGAATGCAACATAGGAGTGCATGTATCTTTTTAGATTAGTGACTTTGTTTTCCTCAGGTATATTTCCAGAAGTGGAATTGTTGGGTGGTATGGTATTTCTATTTTTAGTTTTTAAAGAAACCTTCATATTGCTTTCTATAGTTGCTTGCCACAATTTGCATTTCCACCAACAGCGTACAAGGGTTCCCTTGTCTCTACAATCTCACCACTGGTTATTTCTTGTCTTGTTGATATAAGCCATTCTGACTGGTGTGAGGTGATATCTCATTGGGGTTTAATTTGCATTTCCCTGATGATTAGTGATGTGGAGCATCTTTTCATGTGTCTGTTGGTTATCTTCATGTCTTCCCTGGAAAAATGTCTATCCAGATCCTAGGCCCATTTTTTAATTGGATCTCAGTTTTTAATTGTTCCTGGGAAGCCATAGAGGATTATTTTAATACATGAAAGAGATAAATCCTTGTTATATAAAGATTAGGATTAACTATAGTTTTCCAAGTTTTCCTACTCAGTAGAACTCCTTATTCGTGCTTTTTCTCTAGCATTCCCCTACCTTTTATCTTAATCTATACTCCCAATGTAATTTTTAGGTGCCAAGCTAATGTTTCCCAAGTTCTTTAGTGGTAAACAGCAGAAAAACAATTTAATTTAAAAACTGAGAAACAATATATGCTTATATAAATAAGATAACAAAACATAGGTATTCAAATAAAGAGTTAGCCATTTGAGGATTAATTCCAGGCCATTTGTAATATTTTCAGATTAGTTTTCAATTGTTATTTTATCAAATATAATCAATGAAGATTTTGTTATTCATGTATTTATTGGGCTGGTTAGCCATAAATATTTTATGAATGGGGACATTTTTAGCACCACCTAATGGCAGTCAAGTGAAAAGAAAAACCTTTTCCAATTCAGAACTTATTTGCATAATTCAAATTAAGCTGTATAGTTAGAGTGGCTTCTATATGAAACTGAATTTTTATATTCCCTGATGTACCAAACAAGCAACTAGAAATCCATCTCCAAGCAATTGGTTTGAGTAGGAATGAAGCCAAAGGGATATTTGATAATGAAGCCAAGAGATTTCTGCTTTCTTTATTAGAGCAAGGATAAGAAAATATCTATGTAATAGAATACATTAATTTTCTGTGAAAAGTTTTAATTTTAGGAGAGTATGCATCAAAACTCCATTCTCCATATCCCAGTCTATTTCCTAACAAAACTCAACTTGACTATGACATTAACATTTTTAATTTGTGTTGCTTTTCAGCAGTTGTTTATAAATCTGACCAATTTAATATACTAGTCTAACAAGGCATCTTTTATTGCTGATGGATTTCTTTAAACTAAGTCTTATCTTTCCATTTATTCTATTGGAATTTTCCACTGAATTTGACTCAAACAATGTGATTTGTATCAGTGATAAGTAACTCTTACCTTAGGCTATACCTATTTATTTCCTATGGTTCCTAACAGAATTATAAAAGTGTGTTGACTGTCATATTCTCAGCCCTAGTATCAGTGGATTTGGTTGTGTTACGCATCTGAAGGAGAGTTTAGTGATGACACCAGATTCTAATACAGCTCATCACCTTGTTTCGTATTTCCCTCTGTAACACAAAGAGGCACTAGACAGACTGTAGAAGCTAATTCCAGCAGATAGTTTCTAAAGTCAAAAAGAAAAAGATATTGGCTATAGTGGTAGTAGGGACGGCTTTAGGAGAATGCCTCCCCTCCACTATAATTTCTTCTTTTCTATGAACATTTATCTACATCTGCCACTTGGTGGTAGATGCTCTGTCTACTCTATCTGCCTGCTAAATTACGTAGTTCATCCTTCATAATGCAGCTCAGTCATCAAACTTTCTGTGAACTTCCTCATATACAATTGGCTCTCGTTTTAACAGAATTCATCATTTTTTGCTATGTAACATCTACGCAATTGTGCATCTATTTTTTTAACTGTGTTATTTATAGTGTTTTGTATTCATTTGGCTCACCATAGAACAACTTTATATGAGATGACTTATGCCTTTTTATATTTATTATAAAAATTACATTTTAGTGAAAGAAAAAGCAAATTAATGGAACTAAGTTATTTTTAAGTTATTGTCTATTTAATTTTCTCTATTTTCATAAGAAAAAAATTTAAAGTAAGTTAATGTTTTCATATTTCTTTCATTCCTGCTAAAATTACTTAATATTAGTTTTCTTTAACCACGTTTAATGCTTGATTGTTTTTTCTCAACCCATGGATCAAGATCTATTTCTAAAGAAACAAATGTTTACCCTGGTATTGAAGGTTAAAAAAGTTATATGTCTGACTTAAAAGCTAGTCTAAATTTTTGAAGGGATTTTATGAGAGGACTAGAGTCTTCTAAGGATAGATTTAGAAAATACAGGCATACTATTCAACAAGAGAGATTAAGGAATTGTCTCAAGGAAAAATTTTGAGTATAAAGGTGATATGACAATTGAAGAAATAAATGGATAAATATATCAATCTTTAGAAAAATATAGAAACAATTAATGATAAAGATCTATGAGTGCTATTACATATTTTTGTTCTAGAAGTCTCATCAATGCAATAAGAAATAGGAATTATAAAACTTGGACGTGAATTGGTCAAATAATCATTATTTTCTAATAATATTGTCTCCTGTAAAATCAAGAAAAATTTTTAAAAACGTGTAACTAATCAAATAGTCTACAAGTTGGCTGTGTTCAAGAGAAATATATATCCTAAAGCAGGTGCTTTCCTATTCCCAAAAATCACTTGTGAAATTAATAGGTACTTCTGTTTCTAATTTGTGCATAGGAGAGAAAGAGAGTCTCTCTTCCCCCAACACCTACTTCCCAGATAACAACAAGAAAAATCTAGACTAAATAAGTAAACATTTCTATGAGGTTATCAAAGAGCAGGTAATGCAAAAAGCTCTGAATGAACTGAATTTTAGGAAGAAATAAATGTCTCACAGTTGATCAGAGATCTGGGGAAGCTCCCATATCTGAGGATGGGCACTTGATCTCAGAGGAATAAGCCTGGCATATATAGGGAGGATTTTCAGAGTCAAACAAAAATCAGCTGAGCCTTAGAAAACATTGCGCCCTAGTGAGATGAAATGCCAAAACAAATAGATCAGAACCCAAATCCAACTATCCTCTATACTAATATTTTTCCAAGAAAGTGTCTGTTGAAGAAGAATTAGAAATGGATCTCTTATGAATTCTTACAATGATTGGATTCCGGAGTTATGAAGGAATTTAATCCAAACATGAATCAAAAATATCTATGATCTAAATCCAATCTCGTGCCAACTTAAATAGGGATATATTCAAAACAGTCGCATCACCACTCGCTGGGAGTTGGTCTAATCACAGGTGAACTCAATCTAATTAAAGCCCAGTTTCAGTTGACCTAGTCATTACATACATACCTCCAGATGACCAAATTATTGAAATTAGAATGCAAAAATGTTATAGCAAATATTATATACATTTAAGGGGTTTAAAGGTAAAAATGGATATAGTACATGAGAGATATTTAGAAGAGAAATGATAGTGCTAAAAAGGAATAAAATGAAAACTACATCTGAGAAATAAAAATATAAGCCAAATCTTTGTTGGGTGGGCTTAACAGCAAATGGACAGTGCAGAACAAGAGGTTAGTGAATTTGAACATAGACAATAAAATAACCAAATAAAAACAGAGAGAAAAAGATTGAAAAAATAAACAGGGGATCAGTGACCTGTGGGATAACATCAGGAGCTCTAACATACATGGAGATGGGGGTTCTGTGAAGAAGA
Source organism: Smutsia gigantea (assembly GCA_032199065.1). Classification (NCBI taxonomy): domain Eukaryota; kingdom Metazoa; phylum Chordata; class Mammalia; order Pholidota; family Manidae; genus Smutsia; species Smutsia gigantea. The sequence goes on along the minus strand of JAVSCE010004685.1, from coordinate 55,479 downwards.
AAAAGAGAAAACAGGCAGTAAAAGTATTTGAGGAAAAAGCTGTTGATACATCTTCAAATTTTATGATGAAACAATAACCTACACATCAAAGAAGTTCAGTGAATTCCAAGCAGGGCAAATGCAAGGAAAACCACATCATAGTTATTATATAGTCAAATAACTAAAAACAAAAGATGAGGGAAAAGAAAAATTCTCAAACCAGCTAGAGGAAAAAGATTCTCGCAGATATGGGGAATGATGAAAAGAATTAGGGTTAACATTTCATCAGGAATACTGGAAGTCAGAAAAAAAATAGAGTATCACTAAATTCTTTTTTAAAAAGTCAACCTGAGTTCTTTGTTCAGTAAAAATACTATTTAAAAATTAAATTGAAAGGCATTTACATATAAATTAAAAGAGTCAAAGCATCATCAATAGTCCTGAACTATGACAAAACCTAAAGAATTGTTTTCAGGCTGAAAGAACATAACCCAAGATAGAAACTCAAATCTGAAAAAAGAATGAAGGGAACCAGAAATGAAGAATATGTAAATAAATAGAAACATTTTTTAAAATTTCTTTAAAAGACATTTGCCTAGCAAAAGAAAAAATATAAATAGATTCTGCTGTTCACAATCTATATAAAAGTAAAGTTTATGACAAAAGTAGATCAAATGATTGGAGGATGGTAAATGAAAGTATGCTGCTCTAAGAATCTTATATGTTAAGTTGTATAATAGTAATTCATGGTAGAATATTTTAAGTTAAGGATGCATATGCTGATGCCTAGAGTAATCATTTTTGAAAGTTACCCTAAAGAAATGAGAAAGAAAATAAAATCAAATATTAACATGACTCTACTAATCAAAACAAAGTAGGAAAGACATGGTAAGAGAACAAAGAACCAATGAAAAAAAAAAAAAGAGTAAGAAGAAAACAAATAGTAAGATAAATTTCAACCATGATGATAATTACATTGATATAAATATATAAAACACACCAATCAAGAGGCAAAGGTTATCAGACTGGCTAAAAGGGCAAGACTCAAGTATATATATTTATAAGAAATGTACTTTAAGTAACAAATTACATATGTTAAAAGTAGAGAAAATAAACCATGAAGCATCTTAAAAGAAAATGGAAGTGGCAATATTTATGTCAGGCAAAGTAATCTTCAAGATCAGTAATATTTACCAGAAATACAGACGTTTCACTGTGACAAGCAATCATTTCTGCAAGAAGAAAATGTTCTAAATGTGCTGTGTATAGTAAGTCTCAAAATATATGAAGCAAAACTTGCAAACTAAGGAGAAAATATACAAATTCATTACCGTATTTGAAGATTTTTAAACAAGTTTATTAGTAATTAACAAAAGTAGATAAAAAAATCTTTGAGAATATAGAAAAAAAAAACCACATTATCAACAACCTTCAGTGATATTTACTGAACACTATATCCCAAACTGGAAAACACCCATCCTTTTCAAATGTACATGGAAAGGATATGCTGAACCATAAACAAGTCTCAATGAATTTCAAAGAATTTAAATCACAGGGTATATTATCTGGCTACATGGAATTAAATTAGAAATCAATATAAGAAGGATGCCTAGAAAATTTCTAAATATTTAAACAACTCATTTCTAAATAACCCATGAAACCACAAGGGAAACTTTAAAAATTGAAATTTTAAAAATTAAAAATGAAAATATAGCATATCAGGTTTTGGAATATAGCTGAAGTAATGTTTAGAGAAAAATGTATAGGTGAAATGATTATCTTAGAAAGATCCAAGCTTTCTAAGTGTCTTATTAAAAGAGCTAATCAAAGAATAAATTAAGCCCAAAATCATGAGAAATAAGAAGATAATTGACATAAGATTAGATATCAATGAAACAGAAACAGGCAACAATGCCCAAATTTGGCCTGCAAGAATAATGGGGGGGTGGAGGCCAAAGATGAGGGGTAGATTTTAAATTAACCTTAAAAATCAAACAATATGATTCACCACATTAACAGAGGAATTAGAGCAAAATATCATATCACCTCATTATGGAACTGGAAGGCATTCGACAAAAGTTACACTTACTCAGAACGAAAACTTTCAGCAAACTGAGAATAGAGGGAAACTTCCCCAGTTAGACAAAGCACCTCTACTTATCCTACAGATAACATACATGATAGTGAAATATTGCATATGCTTTGCTTCTAAGATAGGGATCAAATCAGCATTCAGATTTTTGGTGGTACTAGCCAGTGAAATAAAGCAATAAAATACAATAAAAGGCATAAATATTAGAAAGGAAAATGTCTTTATTTGTAGTTGACATGATTATGCATGCATGTTCAATGTATACGTAAATACTAGAACCAATAAGATGATTTCAGAAAGGTTGCAGTATACAAAGTTAATATAAATAAAATTAAATATACTAGTAATGATAAATTGAAAACAATGTAAAAGTAGCATTTAAGAGCATCTAAAACATAGTACTTAAAAATAATTGTAACAAAATAAGTGAAAAAACTCTATATCCAAAACTATAAAACGTAACTTAGAAAAATGAAGTAAACCTAAAAAAATAATAGTTTTGTCATAATTGTAGATAAAGAAAATATAGTTATAATAGCCATATCCCACCAAATTAGTCTATAGGTTTAATGTAATGATCAAATTTACAGCAATATTTTTAAGGGAAAGTCTTAAGTTGATTCTATAAATTAAAAGGAAATGCAAAAAGTCTAGAATATTCCAAAAAATTCTATAATAAAGTATAATAAATTTGGCATACTTGTGCTATCTGACTACAATAAGGGCTTAAAAAATAAGTCTTAAATAAGATTTAAAATAAAGCCACACAATTAAGACTTAATAGTATTTTTGGAAATACTGGCAAATAGATTAGAAATAAACCCAGATTTTCAGTGTCAATTAAATTTGATGGAATTAAGGCAATTCGATGGAGAAAGTACATCTTTTCAACAAATGATATTGCATAGTCTGTAATAGTCTGAAAAAATGAAGATTGACATCTATCTCACCTCATACATACAAATTAATTTAAGGTGGAATCATAGACCTACAAGTAAAAGCTAAAAGTTATAAAACTTCTAGAAGAAAAATCAGAAAATATCTTGGTGATCTGGTTGTAGATAAAGATTTCTTGGACAGGATACAAAAGCATTGTCCATTAAAAAATGATAAATTTAACGTCTTCAAAAGATGCTAAGAAAATGAAAAGGCAGACAAAATGAGTAATAGGCTAATACATGCTTAACTTAGAAACTGCCAAGCAGTTTTCCAAAAAGGTGTTCCATATTATACTTAATCAGCAATGTATGAGAGTTCCAATTGTATCACATGTTTGGTGGAACTGGGTATTTTAAATTTTAGCCATTCTCTAGTGAGTGCAGAATTTGGAGTTTTAAATGTTAACCATTCTAGTGAGTACAGTGTGGTATATCACTGTAATTTTAATTTCAGTTCCCTGGTTGATAAAATCGAACATCTTTCTTGTGACCCTTGGTTATTCTTATATCAAGGTTTTTTTAGTCAACTGACTGTTCAAACATTTTGCCCCTGTTTTATGAGTTGTAGAATTTTAGATATTCTACATGTCCATGCCAGTTATGAGGTTTTGAAATTCTGATACAGGTTTTTTTTTCCATATATATAAATGCTTTTCAGCCATTCTGTCATTCATGCTGGGGAGGTGTATTACAGTTTCCTTCTCTGTGTTTGGATTTTAGAGAGAAGAATTTTCATCAGACGAAATGTTTTGGTTCTCATTTTCTTTTTGTTCTTACAGTTGCTTTGTATGGCTATTACCTGATTATTTCTAATTATTTTGAAATGTCTTATATTCTCCCAGATCTGCAATAACAAGGATATGTCAGGATGAAGGTTTTGGGATGGCTTGGTAGGTTTCTTGGTTCAGGAGACATATTCTGTTTTTCCATGAAAGGTGGCTTATTTTATGGGTGGTGCTCTCTGTGAGTGTTTTGTATATTTTTGGATTCTCTTTTGTTTCTGTAGAACTCTTAATTTCTCATTTGCTTTGTCCTCTAAGTCTAAGAGAGGTGGCCCCTTCAGCAGCTCTCCCTCTTTCCCAGAAGCAGTGCCTTCTATGGACTTCCCTCTCCTTTCCTGGGCCCTTTTGGGGCCTCTTTCTTTGAATTTTTTAGTAGCCAGTGTTTTGACCTAGCAGGCTCAAGTCCTGTTCTCCACGTCTTTTCACCCAGGGAGGGATTGACTTTCAATGGGTGGTGTTAACTGATTTCTGCCATGCTTAGGTCGTTGATAACCTTTCCCCTTTTCTGTTCATTTCCTTCCTTACTCGTAACTCCAGTGTGAAATCCTACACTGGCTCCACTGGCTTATAATGTTTTTTTCTGTACTTTACATATTGAAGTTTTTAGTGTTCTCTCTCTCCTAGCGACTCTGTAGTTTGGGTTATGGGTGGTTTTATTCACTCTACTTCTTGTTCAGAATGTATTTTAGAGGAAAGATGGAAAGATTTGCATTACTCTGCCTTCATTATCCAATGGGAAGCTGAGTCATCTGGACTAAAACTTTAAATGTTAAAAAAACTCATGAATATGACCTTTATGAATATGAATATGACTATATTAAATATGAATGGAAACTATATTTTTATGAATATGACTATATTAAGGACTACTTTTTATTACTTTGTGGGTGTGGAAGTAGTTTCTAATTAAAGCACAATTCCAGAAGAAATGAAGAGAGAGATTTAAAAATTTTAATCTTTGCATTTCAGCCATAGGATAGTGGAAACAACACCACAAGGTTAAAAGGCATGCAGCAAACTGGAAGAAAATATTTGAAACATCTACATAGATGAAGGATCGACATCTAATTATTCCACAGAAATTTATTGAGAGCTTAAAATTAAGCACACAATGTTATGGGCTTACATTTTAGGATATAGAGATATAAATTAAATAAATGATAAATGTATAGAGTGTGCTAGAGACGATGCGTGGTATGGAGAAAGGCAAAGCAAGCAAAGGGGTGGTTATAATTGCTAACAGATCAGTCATAGGGGGCCTCTCAGAGAAGCTGAATTTGAGGAAGACCTGCAAAAGGTGAGCCAGCAGACCATGCAGACACCAGGGGAAGATTTTTCCAGGCAGAAGGAAGAACAGTTACTGAAGTAGCTAGAGTGGAGAAAGGGATAGGAAGCATACTAGGAAATGAAAAAAAGTAGAAACTGGATTATTTAGGATGTGATAGATGATTGTGGTGGCTTTGGCTTGTGCTTGGAGTAACACAAGAAGCTTTTGGTGGGCACCAGAAAGAGAAGGGATGTGACCAGAATCGTGTTTTGATGGCATCACTGGTGTGTGTGTGTGTGTGTGTGTGTGTGTGTGTGTGTGTACATGTGTGTTGTCTGGGGTTTTAGAGCAAGGATGGTAATGGAAGATCAGTTAGGGGAGACGATTACAATAACCCAGAAGATAGAAAATGGTGATTTGTGGCACGTGCTGATCCACAGCATATAAATAAATTGAATGAAGCACGTAGGAACAGATAAATAGACCCTTTGAAATTAGGCAAAAAGACATTTGTATGTGCAACTCCCAGAAAAATAAATGGCTTTTAAAGTCTAAAATTTTGCCACTACCAATGATATAAAAAATGACTCAAAACAACATGGAGTTCTCATTCTTTGCATCTCAGATTTTGAAATGTCTGAGATGGCCAGATCATAGGGAAACGGTCATTTACATTATGGAAGAGCATGTGAATTAATTATTGGTTTTGAAAGGTAATATGTCAATATTTATGAAATTTTGAAACATTCATTCACATTGAACACTAGCATAGAGACAAAAATAAACAAGCAAAAATGGTTATTGCAGTACTGCTTTTAATATAAAATAAAATAGAAACCCAAGTAAATGGTATCTATGATAAAACTATAAAATAACTATGGTAAATTTTAGTCAGATAAAATTGTTTGTCTTTGTAAACTAATGTGGAAAAATATCTTCTGTATGTTACTAATTGAAAATAGATTGTAGAGGCATTATTCACAATGGCCATAATATGGAAACAACTCGAGTGTCTATCAGTAGTTGAATGGATAAAGAAAATGTGGTATGTATATGTAAACACACACACACAGGAATATTATTCAGCAATAATAAAGAAGGAAATCCTGCCATTTGGAACAACATGGATGATCCTGGAGAGCATTATGCTGAGTGAAATAAGCCAGACAGAGAAAGACAAATACTATATGGATTCACTTATATGTGGAATCAGAAAGAAAAAGAAAAAAACATCAAATTCTTGGAAGCAGAGAGTAGAATGGTGGTTACCAGGCCCTGGGGTGATGTTTGTTGGTCAAAGGTACAAAACTGAATTTATACAGGATTAATAAGTCTAGAGATCTAATGTACAGGCAGGATGGCTGTATAGTACTGTATTGAACACTGGAAAGGTGCTAAGAGAGTAAATTTCAGATGCACTCATCACAGACAAAAAGATGGTAACCATGTGAAGATATAATGTATTAGCATGACTATAGAAATTTCACTATGTATATGTCTATCAAATCCTCATGTACACTGAAATATGTATAACTTTTATTAAATTTTTTTAAACTTGCAGAATAGTTAATGTGTGATATAACCCAACCTTGGCAAAGAGAAAACAAATGAACAATGACATTATATGTGTGTGCATGCGTGTGTGTGTGTGTGTAACATATTTAGAGAAAAAGTTTGCCAAGTTGTTGGCAATGGTGTCTCTGAAGGTGGCAGGTAGGACTTACAGAAAACTTTCACTTTCAGCTTTTCTACTTCTATAATTTGAATTCTATGTAACTATTATTTAATAATCTAAGAATTTTAGGCAAACTTTGAAGTTTAACATGTATACAGAAAAATGTAAAAATCATAATGGTACAAGTTGATGAATTTTAAAAACTGAACAGCCCCATATAACCAGCACCCAAATTACTAAACAGAACATTACTGGGCCCCCAGAAGCCCTGGTCTAAATTACAACCAGGGTTACCACTACTCTGACCTCTAACACCATAGATTTATTTTGCCTGATTTTAAACTTGTACAAATGGAATCACACAGGATGTATGTTTTGTGCCTAGTATCTTATGAACAATGTCATGTTTGTGAGATGCATGCATGTAGTTGCTTGTAGCTATAATTTGTTCATTTTCATTGGGTATCCCATTTCATATTGTATTCCATTTAGTTATCCTTCCAGTGTTGATGATATTTATGTATGATTTAATGAAAAGCAGTTCTGTAGACACACTTGCCTATCTTTCTGAACCTATATTTTTGGGGGGATATATACTTTGGGATGGATTGGCTGGATCAAAAGGCATGCATATATTTAGAAGATATATGGATAACTTAATAAATACTGCCAAAGAGCTTTTCAAAGTTATTGTACCAATTTATTATACTCCCATTGGTAGTTTATGAGCATTTTAGTTTCTCTGGCAACACTTGTATTTTCTATTTCACTTTAGCCATTTTAGTGGGCATTGCATTTTATTGTGCATTTCTCTGATGACCAATGATGCTGAGCATATTTTTTATACATTTATAGGTAATTTGGACATCATTTTTTTTAAGAGCTATTTGTGCCCACTTTTCTAATGGGTTATTTGTCTTTTTCTTTTGATGTGTAGGAATAGATTTTTTTTTCTGGATATGTATCTGTTATAAAAAATCTATTGCAAATATCTTCTATACTAGTTGCCTTTTCACTCTATTATTCATGCCTTTTGTTAGACAAAAGTTCTTAATTCTAATGAAGGCAAATTTCGTTTCTCTTTCTATTATATTTTACCTGTATTGTTTAAGAATTGTGCTTATTCCATGGCCTGTAACTCTATTGTCTTTATAATTATTTGTAAGCAATAAAACACACTTACATATAAGTTAAATATTCCCATCCATCTTGGATTTTTAGATTTTAAAATGTATGCCATGGATGTACATCTGTTTTGTATACCAATGTATCCCAAAAGCCTAGAAGGCTGCACAAAATTATGTTTTCCTTAAATATTTCTTGAATGAATGAATGAATACTGAGGTAGAAAAATGCTCTGTACCTCTCCAAACACTTGAAACAGAAAATGATACTTTAGAATATTTCTTCTCTGTCTTGTTTCTGTTTTAAATCAACATCTAAAATTAGGAAGTGATAAATATATATTTTTCACTTTTCTGCCCATTTTAGTCAGCATTGCTCCTTAACACAAATCTTTATAGTAAAAAATACTTTGGCACTGCTTGAGTCTGGTTCATGTGCCTTCTTATTCTCAGGCCCAGAATGAAAGCACGTTCATGAGACACGAGGAAAGACAAGGGTCAAGCTCAGTCACAAGGCTGATTTTAAGGCTTCTGCTTGCATAGGGCACCACATGTCTGCTTCCATTCCTGTGCCCAATGCAAGTCACATGGCTGAGGCTAAAGTAGATGGACAGGGATATATATATAATCTTACAGGAAAACGGGATGTGAATAATTTTGAACCATTAGGCATTTTACCATTATCTCTTGGGAAATTCAATAATATTTTCTTTAAAATATTTCATAAAATATTAAAAAAATATTTTATATGTTTACCCAAAGAATGTTATATTTATACATCTATTTATGATTTTATTTCATTTCAAGTATTGATTATATAATTTATATAATTATATAATTTGACTCAAAAGATAGGATTTGTCTGTGTGTACGGCATTAATTTACTAATTTTCAAGAACACGATGTTACAATGGATGCGCGCATTTTCAAATTTCTTCATAGTATATAGTATATACAAGCAAAAGAAAATGATTCATTATTTATCTTTGTAATGTGAGGAGAAAAATGACGCGATTGAATTATTTGACAAAGCTGGGGGCAGGCTGACCACACATCAGACCAAATTACCCTTTCCTATACTAAGTCCTCCCTTTTCACAAGGTATTTTCCTTGATCAGTGTAAAGTATTGTAGTTGGGGTAAGAATGCATTTCTATGTAAGTGTAAAACTTGGAAATTAAGTGCTGTGTCTGAGAAGCACATGAACGTGCATATGCCTTGAAGAATGTATAATACTAGTTGATTTATTTGAGAGTATAACTTGGCTAATAATTCTTCCTCTGATTCGATTTCATTCATCAAATTCCCTTTCAGTTAGGGACAAGTAATTGTATTCCTAACTTGGGCAATTATTAATTTCTTCCCTCAAATCCTTCCTTTATTTTCCTACCTACTGCCACATAGGTGCCTACTGCACACCGGGAGAGAGTTCTGTCATCTTCATGTCCCAAATTGTAGCTATTTTTAGGAAATAAACTTCAACAGTCAATTTTAAAGCAATAGTTTTAATTACAGTATTGGACACCAGATATAATATCAAGGAATAGTGACAGAAATGTAAGATCTCTGAAGGAGAGAGCTACTCTGAACCAAAAGGAGAGAACTATAAGAATAGACGAGTTGATAGAAATGTCATTGTTCTCTGGTCAGAAGGTAGACCAGATCTTGGCTATGTCTGGTTTTGATGACAGATGTTCCTTCTCTCACTTGACTCACCTATTGTAACAATTAACTTTTGCCTCCCATTTCTTTTTCTGTAAGATTTTTCTAATGAGCGCTCTAAACCCACCACCTATTCATCCAACCCTCAGTCCGTATCACCCAGCAGTTTGGACTCTGGCCATGCCATTCCATTGAAAAAGATTATGTCTAATGATTAGTAATTACCAGTTACCTAAACTTTTCTTTAGTTCTGATTATTCTGGATCTATAGGAAATATTACATGGTTAAATACTTTGCTTTCTTAAAGTCCTCTCCTATCTAGGCTTCCGTCTTGTCGTATCATCCTGATCGTTCTGACTTAATTACTGCCCCTATTCTTTCCTTTTTGTAAAGGTGGGCATTTCCTCCAATGTTCTTTATCTTTCTCTATCCAATCTATTTCTCAGAGACATGAATTCTCGGTACACGATGGCCAATTTATTTTTCTTGCCTCATCTGCTCTTCTGAGGTTTAGTTCCTCATTTCCAAATCATGGACAAGTTTTTTACACCATTTCTATAAACTTAATGTTCCCCAAACTGAACTTATATCCTCAACCCCATATTTTCATCTTTACCTGACCTATTTGTGTTAATAATACCACTTTTTCCTAAGTAATTGGTGAAAAGAATTGGCCATCTTAACCCACATCCTCACCTCATATCAACATGTCCATTCACAGAGTCCATTCTTTCAACCCACTGAGTTACTTGCCAGTGCTTAATAAAAATCCTTATCTTATTCCCAAAAACACAGTAATAGATATCCTAACTGTTTCTCCTGTAGCTAAATTATCTGTATCCTTCATACTTTCACCATTACTTTGGCTGTCTTAATCCTGACTTTGAGGATTCTATTCCCTATTTCCACCCAATTTTTAATGCCTTCCTTTAGTCTGTAGGATAAATTCCAGTCTGGAAGCTCAACCTTTTCCCTCCACTTAGTAGGAGAGATGAAAGTAATGAAGTTAGTAAGGGGTTCAAATGAGTCTGCATGTGCTGAAAGTGATTTGTTGGGACAATCTTATCTGCCACATGAGAGAGGGGGCAGGGTGGACCCAGTACTGATTCTAACAGCAGAAACATAATGTCCTAGCAGAGAGGAGAGAGAGAATCAGAGTCTGAGGCAATTCACAATGAGTAGGACAAGTATGCTTGAAAAGGGCCCAAAGCATAAAACCCAAAAGCTGAAGCTGTCTAGGCCAGGAAGGCCAGGAAAATTTGAGTCACCCTTTAGAAAGTCAGAAACCCACAACCCATGCTTGCCTTTGATGGTTTAAATGTTTTTTGCTCTAAAGGCACTTAAAACACAACCTTCTTTTCTATCTTTATCCTCTACTCTAACTTCTCAAGCCAGATAGTCTCTAGCATCGGGGCTGAGAGGTGGTCTGGCCTATTTCTCCAGAATCATCTCTTAACTCACTCCTTCCCATGCAGCTTTACTTAGTACTCTCTATGCCCTGGGGCCCTTGTCTAGTTTCCCCCAAAGTCCTTCATCTTTCCTGAAAACAACCCCAAGCGTCATGTTCTCTGCGACACCTCCCTTAATCCTCTTGAATCTAATTACGTCTTGTAAATATCTCCATAATACTTACTACGTCTCATTACAGGTTTTTGGTTTTTTTGTCTTTTCCCACCAACTAGAACTTAATATCAAGTACTGGCTTGTGGGTTTTTCTTCTTTACTGTGCAGCAGAGGACTTAACAAATGTTAATGTCCCATAGATGGCTATGTAAAAACTGGCTCTCTGATGCTCACAAAATGACTTCCGCCTTCCTAGCTCCACATCCATGCTAAAACTTCCTGCTTAACTCTAACGCACCTCCCACCTCCTTTCTCCTTATCCAGACTCAAGATGTTTATTAAGTACACCTAAACACTGTGTGATGTACCAGGGGTGGAAAGATGAATCAGACATGGTTCCTGAGGTAGTTTCAGTTTACTGAGCCCAATTCAATTGCTTCTCCTCGGTAGGGCCTTTGGCCACCAGTGCAGCCTAAAGGGAGCTCTCTCCCGTTCAGTCTCATGCTTCCAGGTGACTGTATTACTATTCAAATCAGTATTCATTAGCTATTCTGTGTAGTGTTCTTGAGCTTTTATTTGACTCTCATGTATATTCTTGAGCTCTTATTTGATTCTTACCATATGATTTGTCTGTTAAGACACATACATTTTATGTTTCCAACTAAGGTGGAGACTCTTTGAGAACAGAGATTGTGCCTCTTAAAATTATTTGCCAGTTTCAATACATTAAGCCAGATGCCTGACACGCAGGAAGAGGCCCACAGTATGAGTTGAGTGAGTGGGACACTGGGAAGAATGGAGGTGAGGTCGACATGTGGTGGAAGTTGGAAAGCACCATTGCAAGCTCCCCCTGTCTCCTGAGCTGGGGAAATATCCACAAGATGCGCATTATGTGTCCAGGGCAGGGCTATAGGTGATACTGAGGGAGAGGGGGAACCCTGATATTCTGAAGGCTACAGACCATTTGGTTACAGGACAGTTTTCAGAAAATTAGTTCCATGGGCCACTTGCTAGCTGCTCTTTCCAGTTTTTGGCTTCTATTACTGAACTGAGTTTTTAAATTTCATACATATTTTAAACAAGGCCCCCTACATTTCCTTTACTCATATAAAAACCCCATTTATTTTCATAAATCTGATATTTTCATATTGATACTCTGAGTATCCGATTTGGGGTTGACAGCATGTCTTTTTATATTGATGAGTTTTACATAAATTTAAACTTCATTATATATGGATGAGTGGGAGTGTGGGCTTGAGTTTCCAAGTACAGGTTGTCATTCATAATAGGATATATTTAAAACCAAAATGGCTGGTACCATCCCAGTACATTGCTGTGTCTAATTTCCTGACTGTACTCACTATATCATAAATAATAATGAAAGTAAATGTACGTTTACCAGAAAGAATCAACAAAACCCAGCACTGATTCCCTGATTGCATGTGTTTCACCAGGGATTAGGGCCACCTTTCGAACTAGAGTGCCTGAAGGTTTGATTGTCTTTGGGGCATCTCCTGGCGGTCAGGAAGAGTATTTTGCACTTCAGTTGAAGAACGGACGTCCTTATTTTCTCTTTGATCCTCAGGTAAATGAGTAATAGTAAGAGTTGATAGTTTTGAGGGTTTACTAGGTGCCAGGTACTGAGGTAAGTGCTTATCTTTTCACATCAAATCCTCACCAAAACCTTAGAAGGAAGTCTTATTATCCCCACTTCACCAAAGAAGAAAATGAACCTGCAAAAACACCGTGACTTACTCACAGCTGAAACAGCAGAGATAACTTTCAAACCACATACCCTGACTGAGAATCCATGTGCTTAACAACCATATGCTACCTTATGATGAAGATTACAACTTTTAAATAAATTTGAGATCTATTTTTATTTTCCTTGAAAGCAAAATTGTACCTCTCTTTATCATCTCTCTCTGTCCTTCTCTCTCTCCTTCCCTTCCTCTTTCTTTCGCTTCCTCTCTCCCTCCCTCCCTCCTTCCTTCCTCCCTCCCTTCCTCCCTCCCTCCCTTCCTTTCTCCCTCCCTCCCTTCCTTCCTTCCTTCTTTCCTTCCTTCCTTCGATCTTTTGTGTTCACCAGCAAATGTGTAAGTACCTATCAGGTACTGTTGTGCTAGGTATTGTGAATTACAATAGTTTTAAAGTTCAACATGGCCATGCCCCTATGAAAGAATCTAAATAGGATACAGTAAAAAATTAATTTAAAATATTCATGAGTGTTATGAAAGAAGTATGAGATACTATGTATTATGGGAGCATAACATGAAGGGTCTTTTCTGAGTTGTCAGTATTCTCTGAAAATGTGATATTTAACTGAGATGCAAAATAATGAGGAAAAGCTGGTTAACACACATGAGGACAGGTGTCAAAGACAGGGCAGGACAGGAGAAATACTGATGAGAGATGAGGGAACAGGCTGGGAATAAGATTTCTAGTCAGAGCAAACAGCAAATGTTGTGTCCAAGGTAGACAAGAACATGGCATATTCAATGTCCTGAGATGAATCTAATATGGTCGCAAAAAAAAGAACAAAGAAAAAAGCAGTAGGCTGAAAAGCTGGGTAGACACTAAGTTATTTAGGGCCTTGTAAACAAATAAGAGCATTTGAAATTTTCTTAAGGGCAATGGGAAACAACTGAATAGCTACCTTCACATTAGTTGAACAAATATTAGTGAGCATTTGACATAAGGCACTGTATTGGGTCTGTGAGTAATGGAGAAATGAGCAAGAAATGTAAAAGAATATTTTACTTTCCATTTTCACAGGTTTCCGACTTAAAACCTCTGATCTAAGTCATAAATTGTGCTTGCCGAATAAATGCTTTACGTTGTTTTGGGGAAGCTGGCATGACTTTCCCTCTGTATCTAAGTGGTCATGGGCCCAGAGCTCTGAGTGAGGATCACAACCGCATACCCTGCAGAACCCCTCACCCGGGAGATGAAACGCAGGGCCTGCTGGATGGCATGTGTCTGAGTCCTCCCTGCAGAGGACCTCGGAAAGCAGGCTGAGTCCTTCCTGCACTAGGAAAGGGGAACGAGGCACTGGCAACTGGAAAGATCAGGGGAAGAAAGGGGTACTCCTGGTGTTTCGACAGGGGCCAGAATTACAGCTGCCTGGCTGGTACACTGTAGGTCCTCAGACACAAGGATTTCTGGGTTTCCCTAGAATTACAGCTTTTGAAGGGATGCCAATAGGTAGACAATGAGTAAACCAAAAATAAACAGCATCACTCCTAAGCAGATCCAGCAGCCGGAGAGAAAGGGAGAAGAATCAACTGTCTCAGAAGGCAAGGCAGATGGCCATGGAAAAAACATCAGCACACTGAAGCTGATTCAATTATAGAGCAGAAAAGTAATCTTTTTCATTTGAAAACTTTTTAAGTAGCCTAATTAGAGCAGGGACACTGTTGAGCCTCCGATTAGAAAGTGAAAATACATGAAAAAAATGAAAATATAAAGATGAAGGAGACTCCTGATATGATTCAGAAAAAATTTCAAAAGCAGAACAAGAGTGAAACACTTGTCCAAGAAAAAGAAGTATGAGAGAAAATGATGAGATATAAAATAGGAGAAACTATCTGATTTAAGAAAGAATTGATTATAAATGTATTGAAAGGACTCATCAAATTCTAGTCAAGATTAAGTGAAGCTAATGCTTACATAGGACCTCTGAGTGCCAGGAATTATTCTAACCATTCTCTCTCTATAGAACTAAACACACACACAAACACACTTCCTCTCTCTTTCTCTCTCCCTCTCTTATGTCAATATTACAACAACTCTATGAAGTACGTACACTTATTATTCCCATTTAATAGGTGAAAAATCTGAGTAACAGTTAAATTAATTTTCCCAAAGTCATCTTGCTAATCAGTAACCAAGCCAGGATCGAAAACCCAGCAACCCAGCTCCAAAGACATGATTTCATCTCCAATACTATACTGCTTTTCCACATGGAAGAATAATGCTGTTGATAGCCACAAACAGATAAATACCATTCATGCACCATGTTGGATAGAAATAGTTCAGCAAGGCTTCTAAGCAAAAAGAAAAAAAAAGTCTGAAATATAAAGAGTAGAAACATAATGAATAAGAATAATGAACTTAGCAATATGAAGTTCAATCTAAATGTTTAATGACAGAATGACTAGAAATGTGTTTTATAGTGCCCAGGCATCTTTAAAATACAGGAGACATACAGCAAGGGCAAAAACAGAAGCAGAAACAAAGCAGAACTCTAGTATTGCCTGGTGCTGAAATCATTAAGAGTTGACGGTGGAGAAAGATGAGTGACTTAAAAGGTCCTAAAGCTATCAACTCAGTGAAAGTGGCACTAAGGGAATTGATCATATTGGTGTCTTGTTTACCTAAAATAGTCAAAATGATTTTATTTTAAATGTGAAAAAATAAATTACTAATAGAATGAAAACATTCCAAGAACATCCAAATTAACAAAGTGATAAAAGCAACTAAGTGTTACCTTGTAAAAATCAACAAAAATCATTAAAAGAAACAGTATGATAAAATAGGAGAATGTCTAGGAGAAAGAAAATTTGGCTCTGCTTTTTTTCTTTCAACCTGTTAATATTTGGGGATATTTGAGAAGAAGCCAAATGGAGAAAAACCTGAATCCTAAAACACATTGATTCATAGAGCTTTTGAAGTGTGCAAAGTGGGTTCACCTGAAGTAGCCATTTGAGGCAGGTATTGTTTTCATCTCTGTTGTAGATGAAGTGGCTTAACTAGGGTCACACAGTGATTTAGTGATAGGACCGGCACTGAATTTAGTTTATTTCATTCAGTGCAACTTGGATAAAAATTTATTATACTCCTGGTGTTGTGCTATGCAATTATGCACTAGGAATGCAGAAATGAGAAATGAACAAAATGCCATTCCTACCATCATCTCATACGGATCTCCCTCGCCCAAGATTGGAGGGCAGAGTCTCTGCTTGAGTTGGACGGGGCAGGGAGTAAGAGGAGAGCAATGTGTCCGGCTGGCTCCACAGTGCTCACACTTACAACTAGTCACGCCATCATAAATGTCCTTCCCAGTGTCTGTGAGTGTGATTCTAGATGATCATGCACACCTCAGAGTTCCATTTGTAATGGTACACTATTACCTAGTTTATTACATATTGGCTGTTACATATGGCCATAAGCTGTTCGTTACAGACTTTGAGTATTTAATAAGTGTGTGTATGTGCACACACATGCACACACACACACACACACACACACACAAAATGCAAACGTATGGGGTGAAGTCTTTGCAGAATTAATCTCCAAATGATTTCACTAGATTAGAAGTATGGCTGCCACCTCTTTTGACTGTGTTGTTTCTTTTTCTAAAGGAGGTGATACCCTTAACCCTGTAGAATAGGAAGATATAGGGGCTAAAAAATACTTAATTCTACTCAGCCATAGTATTGTCATTATGATCCTGAGAATGACTGCCCAGAAATTTTCTCAGTCTCATCTTATTCACGTCCTTCCCAATGACCAGGTGAGCATTCTGGAGTAAGCTGTGATGACGGAGTTTAGGGAAACATTCACAGAACACTGTCAGTCATTGCTGCCTCCTCATCCTTCTCCCTCAGATAATCTTAGAGTACTCATCACTGCCAATAGCCTTCCCAGCTGGTCTGTCTCTCTCCTATATGCCTAAGTCCTAAACTGTATACAGAGTTGGTGGGGGCCAACCAAGTGTTAATAAAATTGTTATAGCCAAAAGTTGGAAGAGCAAGGTAATGGGGAAATGTAATGAAGCCTGACAAGTGAATTTTTATCTGGAAGAATAATCTCTCTCCACAAGGCAAAAGTTACCTGTATTTTCAGGAAAATGACAATTTATTCAAAATTAAGTAAGGTATTTGGTTGAGCAGCGTGGCCTTAGGATATATTTTGGAAAATGTAATCAGATATATTGTATTAAGTGGTCATGGGACATGATGCTTTCCACATATGAAACCATCAGCTAAAGTTAGCAGGGACCGTGTTATTTCTCACCACCATGGAATTTATATTCTAATGCAAGATAACTGGACATATTTGCTAGCTTTTTAATTAAGGCTCCAGATTTTCAAAGAATTGTTGAAACTGAAGAAAGGAGAACATTTGGAATATTCTTCCTTTGTTCTCCTTTTCAGTAGAAATATGAATATAGCTTCTTGTACAAAGATAGAGCTACATTTAAAGTTTAAATTTAAATTACATTAAATTTAAATGAATTTAAACATTTAAAGAAGTTTATGTTTGTTTTACATGCTTCCCACTGACATTCAAATTATTTATATTTTAAATATTTTAAGTACCATGTTAGGCCACTTTTCTTTCCTTTTATCTTTAAATGAGACAAGGTTATCTATTGAACACCTTATTGAACTCCTCAGACAAGTAGTTATTGGCTTAATATGCCTTTCTTGACAGTCTGTACAATCTAGTGAAGGCAAAATCTGTTTTCTGCACAAGAGGTTTGGCACAGGTGTTAAAACATAGTTAGATGCTCAATAAATGAATGTCTGTTGATAGATTGGCTGGCTGACAGGCTCAGTTACTGTTGGTAAAATACTACTCATAATTGAAGAAAATTATCAATTTTCTAGGGTAAAATTTCAAGCTCTTTAGTGATTATTTAACAATTTAGTGATTACTTATTGTAATTTGTCAGTTTACTAGATATCTGACTTATTGATTGTCACTTTTAAATTGCTGTTCCTGAATTCGTTCAAAATAATTAAATTTTGAGTGCCGAAAAGAACTGATAGTGAAAAGTTGTAGGTTACAGTTACTGTCTCGAACAAGGTTTAAAAATAACTTGTCATTTTGTACTTTTTTATTTTTAATATATCTTAATAAACTTAAGTAATGAATTCCTTAAATAGCAGTGTAATCCTACGCAGAGGCTGTAGGTATAAAAACTTATTTGGTTTCCCTTCCAATTATCCAGTGCTTTCTGTGAATGCATATTTAGGGGAAGAGGGAATTATACTTCATAATATTTAAAATTGTATATGTTTTTGCATATATATGGACTGAACACTTGGAAATATTGTTAAGAGTCAAAGTAAAAACACTCACATCGATAGACAAATCAACCAGAAAGAAGATAAATAAGAAACTGAGGCATTGAATAATACATTATATGAAATAGACTTAACATATATCTACAGAACATTCCACCCAAAAGCATCAGGACACCTATTTTTCTCAAGTGTACATAGAACGTTTTCCAGAACAGATCATATACTAGGGTACAAAAAGAGCCTCAATAAATTTTTTAAAAGACTGAAATTTTATCAAACAGCTCCTTAGACCACAATGGTATGAAACTAGAAATAAATTACACAAAGAAAATCAGAAACCCTTAACACATGGTGGCTAAACAACATGTTTCTAAATAATCAATGGATCAATGATAAATTAAAACAGAAATCAAGCAATACATGGAGACAAATGAAAACAAAACAACAGCCCAAAACCTGTGGGATGCTACAAAGACAGTTCTGAGAGGGAAGTCATAGCAATACAGGCTTACGTCAAGAAACAAGAGCAATCCCAAATAAACAGTCTAACTCACAGTTAAAGAAGCTAGAAATAGAAAAACGAATGAAACCCCAAGTTAGTAGGAGGGACACAATAATGATCAGAGCAGAAATAAATAAAACAGAGAAGAATAATACAATAGAAAGAAATCAATGAAACCAAGAGCTGGTTCTTTGAGAAAATAAACAAAATAGATAAACCCCTAGCCAGACTTATCAAGAAAAAAAGAGAGTGTACATATATAAAAAGAATATGAAATGAAAAAGGAAAAATCATAACAGATATCATGGAAATACAAACAATTATTAGAGAATAGTATAAAAAATTATACATCAACAAACTGGACAACCTAGAAGAAATGAACAACCTCCTAGAAAAATTCAACCTTCCCAGACTTACCAGGAAGGAACAAATATCTGAACAGACCAATTACCAGAAATGAAATCGAATTGGTAATCAAACACTCCCAAAAAACAAAAGGTCAGTGCCACATGGCTTCATGGCTGAATTCTACCAAACATTTAAAGAGTAGCTAATAACCTACCTTCTTAAAGCATTCCAAAAATTAGAAGAGGAGAGAGTACTTCCAAACTCATTCTAGAGGCCAGCATCACTCTAATATCAAAACCAGATGAGACACCACAAAAAAGAAAATTACAGACCAATAATCCTAATGAACATAGATGCAAAAATACCTAAGAAAATATTAGCAAACCAAATTCAAAAATACATCAAAAAGATCATCCATCATGACCAAGTGGAATTTATTCCAGGAATGCAAGGATGGTACAATATCCATGAATCAATCAATGTGATACACTATATTAACAAAAAGAAGGATAAAAACCACATGATCATCTCAATAGATGCTGAAAAAGCATTTAACAAAATTCAACATCCATCATGTTATCATGATAAAAACTCTCAACAAAATGGATATACAGGGTATGTACCACAACATAATAAGGGCTATATAAGACAAACCTACAGCCAACATCATACTTAGTAGAAAAAAACTGAAAGCTTTTCCTCTAAGATCAGAAACAAGACAAGGATGCCCATTCTCACCACTTTTCTTCATCATAGTACTGGAAGTGCTAGCCCTAGCAGTCAGACAAAAAAAGAGATAAAAGGCATCCAAATTGGTAAGGAGAAATTAAACTGTCACTATTTGTAGATGACATGATATTATACATAGAAAACTCTAAAGACTCCACCAAAAAACTATTAGAACTAATAACTAGATTCAGCAAAGTTGCCAGGCTCAAATTAATACACAGAAATTTGTTGCATTCCTATATACTAATGATGAACTAGCAGAAAGAGAAATCAGGAAAGCAACTCTATTTATAACTACAACAAAAAGAGTAAAATACCTAGGAATAGACCTAACCAAGGAGGTGGATGAACTGTACTCTGAAAACTACAAGACACTCATGAGAGACATTAAAGAAACACCAATAAAGGGAAGTCTATCCCATGCTCATGGATAGGAAGAATTAACACTGTCCAAATGGCCATCCTGTCCAAGGCAATTTACAGATTCAATGGAATCCCTATAAAAATATAAACAGCATTTTTCAATGAACTAGAACACATAGTTCTAAAATTCATATGGAACCACAAAAGACCCCAAAGAGCCAAAGCAATCCTGAGAAAGAACAAAGCTGGGAGGATTACACTCCCTGACTTCAAGCTCTACTACAAAGCTACAGTGATGAAAACAGTTTGGTACTGGCACCAAGAACAGACCCATAGATCAATGGAATAGAATAGAGAGTCTAGATACAAACCCATGCATATATCATCACTTAATACACAATAAAGGAGCCATGAATATACAATGGGGAAATGGCAGCCTCTTTAATAACAGTGTTTGGAAAACTGGACAGTTACATGTAAGAGAATAAAACTGGATTATTATCTAACTCCATACACAAAGTCAACTCTAAATGGATCAAAGCACTGAAAGTAAGTCATGAAACCACAAAACTCTTAGAAGAAACATAGGCAAAAATCTCTTGAATATATGCATGAGCAATATTTTTCCTGGAGACATCTCCTTGGGCAAAGGAAACAAAATCAAAAATGAAGAAGTGGGACTTCATCAAACTAAAAAGCAGAGAACACAATCAGCAAAACAAAAAGGTATCCTACTGTATAGGACAATGTATTCATAAATGACTCATCTGGTAAGGATTTAACATCCAAATTATATAAAGAACTCATATGCCTCAATGCCCAAAAAACAAATAACCTGGTTAAAAAATGGGCAGAGGATCTGAACAGATATTTCTCCAAAGAAGAAATGCAAATCAAAACCACATGAGATATCACTTCACACCAGTTAGAATGGCCACCATCCAAATGACAAGAAATAACAGATACTGGTGAGGATGTGGAGAAACGGGAATCCTCCTACACTGTTGGTGGGAATGTAAATTGGTGTAAGCATTGTGGAAAGCAATATGGAGTTTCCTCAAAAAACTAAAAATAGAAATACCATTCAATCAAGGAATTCTACTTCTAGGAATTTACCTGAGGAAAACAAAATCTCCAATTCAAAAGATATATACACCTCTATATTTATCACCACATTATTTACAATAGCCAAGATTTGGAAGCAACATAAGTATCCATCAATAGATGAATGGATAAATAAGTTATGGTACATATACACAATGGACTATTCTTTAGCCATAAAATAAAAAGAAATCTTGCCATTTACAACATGGATGGATATAGAGAGTATTATGCTCAGTGAAATAAGCCAGGTGGAGAAAGACAAATACTATATGATTTCACTTATTTATAAATTTAAAATCAAAGTGAAACAGAATGAACAAAATAGCAGTAGATTTGTATACACTGAGAAATGACTAGTGGTTACCAAGGCAGAGGTGTTGGGATGGGTGGGTGGGAAGGGTGAGGGATACAAAGGGGCACAATAATTCACAATCACAATATAAGTTGGTCATGGGGATGGTAGTAGCGCATGGAGAATATAGTCATTGATTCTGTAACATCTGTCTATGTTGCTAGATAGTAACTGCACTAGAGGGGGTGAGGATTTAATAATACAGATAACTATTGAACCACTGTGTTGTACATTTGAAACCAGTATAAGATTGTATATCAATGATACTTTAAAAAAAATAAAAATGAAAGGGTCAAAGTAAAGTTACTCCAATTTTTAATTGCTGTATTTTTGTTGTTGTTGTTAATTCTGTAACAGCTATAATCTTCCCATTCCTTATTTGATTAATTTCGGTTTGGATGCACTTGATCTGCTGTTATTTTGTTAACCAACAATGACTCATGGTTATCATTTAAATGTGTTATATTCAGTGACAGTTACAGGAAATTCAGATACCATTCTGATATCACTTAGAAGCAAGCTGTGAAAGTAAAAGCTTTCAACAATTCTAAATAGCATCTATTTAACATGTCTGATATTTTCCAAATGGAAAGAACAAATGCATGACATGACACCAGAATTGATCACAGAATTATTTTCTTAACATTTGTTGGGGGAAATAATCTTAAAATGATCATCAAAGAATAATATGCTAGGTTTCTCTAAGTACAAAGCAGATTTGGCATATTGAAGCTCTATGTTCTATACTTGAATTTGTCTCCCATTAATGTGATTTCTGATGTAGAGAACTACTAATACTTCAGATTGCTGCCAAACATAATATGAAGGACCACTTACTCAGACACCTGATCTTTGGAATGCAGCATCGTTTGTAACAATTTTAACGCTAACTAAGTACACTTTGATGAGACAGCATTTAATAAAATGCTCATTAATTTCATCATTAGCAAGGGTATGCTAAGAAGTAAGCCAGTTTCTTATGTCACGCCCAATTAGCATCCCAGGCTAGTAATCCCATTAGTATTGTTGAATTCACTAATGGAAAAACTAATGGGCATGCTACCAGGGCACATTAATTGGGCACGACACCAGTTCTGGTTTTAATTATTAAACTACGATAATGAAATCCGTGTTTGTAAAATATTAAAATGTTGAAATAGGTTTGAAGAAAATAAAACAGTATGTAGAGAAAGAGATACAAAGCAAATCAACCTACACAAATTCGAGGACTGGAAAATGGACTTACCAAGTGGTGATCTTTTGAGCTGATCGAGTCGTAAAAGTTGGGATATTGTCCACATGAGAAGCTACCCAGTCATACTCATGGGAAATTAAAAGCTGTTTTTTGGTACTTTGAAATTCTGTGTGTCATACATATTGTCATGGTCTGTATGAGGTCTGACAGGAGCCAATTAAACATGTAGAATGGACATGTTGTAATATTGCTGAAGCTCTTTTATGGAAATACAAACAGAAATGTTTCACTGAAGACAGTATGATTAACATTGAATTTTTGTGACTTCAACTTTGCCATATTACATTGGGTAAATTAGTTTGCTCTTTTTAAAGAATACTATACCAAAATCAATAGAGTTTGGTGAAACATTCTAAGCAATTACAAAAATATTTTGTAATATTTTACTCAATCTTATTTTTGGTTTTAAAAACGTCATTGGATTTGAAGTGAATTATTGTTAAGGAAATTGAATTAAGAAAAAAAAGAGAAGGAAATTTATTTTCATTTAGAAGGTCTGGAATAATTTTCTAGTTGTTTATTATTTATTTATTTATTTATTTATTTTGGTTGGTTGTTTTTTCTTTAACAGTAAAGTAGTAAAAGATGATGGGGACGAAGTTGGAATGCCTTTTACTTAGTCTATCGTGCTAACTAACACTAAAATGTGTACCATTGGTACCAACCAGGATATACTGAAAATGTGTTCACTTGCCTATAAAGTGTTAAGATGGATGGTTTCTCATTTACTTCTCTTTCTCTGTTTTTTACCCTCCCTCACTGTCTTTTTGCTAATCTCTATTCTTGATTTCTGCCATTTTCTAGTTTGCCCATTTAGGCATTCATTTTTAAGGATGATACTTATTATGTGGGTAATATACTACATATACTTAGTAAAAATTGGAGTTTTAAACTACTAAGCCCTCAGTGTTAAGTTTAACCACAACACTTATTTTTAATGTATTAATAACTGGCCAATATTTAATGTGAATGTCATTCCTGCTTGTTATTAGTAATGTAATGGAGATACTAGAAACTAACTTTGCAGACGTTTCCCTATCTTTAGAACCATATTGATTGAATGGTAATTTTATTAGTTTTAAAATCTTTTTTCTTATTTCTGCCAAAAAATTTGAAATCTAACATTTTAGAATAAAAACTCCATTACCTTCCTAATGAGTGTAGGTACTCAAAATACAAGTGTATTTATAAGAGATTTCTATAACAAAGGGAAGTTTTTTTCAGATTTGAGCACCGTGGTGTTTGTAGAACCAGACGAGCCAGAATGATGTTAGACATCAGCTTTGAGTTCTGTTTGAAACGAATGTATGCTTGCATCAGGACTGTGTTGAAATTTGTAAATTGGTTTTCAATATTCATTTAAATAAACAAATATATGCATTCATTAATTCACTCATTTCTTAGGGGTCTTCAGTGGAAGTTACCACAACCAATGATGATGGTAAACAATATAGCGATGGTGAATGGCATGAAATAACTGCTATCAGACATCAGGCTTTCGGCCAAATCACACTTGATGGGCAATACACAGGTGAGCACTTCCCTGAAATATATAAATGGCCTTTTTGATATGCTGATGTTGCCATACTTTTCTATTGTTTATATTTCTATATCTCTTCTTTCACCTTTACCTCCACTCAATTTCATCTAAATTTGCCTTTGGGATGCTCCTAAAATAATGAAGTCTAGCAACCATTTTCTTATCTGTGCAGGATTTCAGTAAAGCAAGAACAAGAACAAAGTCATCAGGAAAAATTTTGCATGTTCTATAGTTCTTTAGAATTTGCAGGTGATTTGCCTTATGATCCCTCATATTGCTTTGACCTCCAGACACAAATAAAGTAGTTATTATATGCATTTTAGAGATGAGAAACTGAGGCTCAAAATAAGTAAATAACTTCTCCCAGTTTACACAGTTGGCAGGCAGCATTTTGGGGCACATATCCTGTCTTTGTGATTCTAAATTTAGTATTCTTTCCATCATGCCCCATCTACTATCCTCATGTAATTATAAAACATTACAGTACCCGTAGGATGGTACAGGCTTTTATTAATCCATTTAAGAGATATGGAACTTTAATGAGTCCCTACTATGAGCCAGGTACTGGTCTAGGAACTCTGGACACAAAGAGCAGTATTTATACTGTAGGAGGGAGAGGAGCAGGAGACAGAATAAATAAATACTGAACAAATATCAAGTAGTGGTGCATTCTGAGAATGATAAACAGGGTAAGAAGGAAAGGTGTGTGTGTATTGGGGAGGGGATGTTTTGGTTTTATGTAAGACTATTAGAGAAGGTCTCTCTGATAAGGTGACATTTGAGCAGACCCATAAAGGGCGTAGAAGGGTAAAACAGAAAAATATCCAGAAGACTGTCAAGCAGAGGGAACAACAGATGCCAGGGCCCTGAGGTGGGAGCCTATGCCATATGTGGTATGCCAAGGACCAAGGAGGCCAGTGTGGGAAAGAGGGGGTGCAGGGGCAAGCAGTAGGCTGAGATCAGAGAGGTCATTAGGGCTATATTATATAGGGCCTTGTGGGCTTTTACTTGGAGAGAGGGAGGCTATTGGAGAATTTTGAGAGAAGAGTGACCTGATAGAACTTCTTTTTTTAAAAGGAACTCTCTGGCTGCTGTTTTGATAATACATTTTAAGGAGGACAAGGGTTGAAGCGTGGAGACCACTAAATGAGTTTCTGTAATAATTCTAACATAATTCAGGCAAGAAATAGTTTCCTGAACCAGGGAAGCAATTGTGGATGTATTGTAAATGTTAAGTTAACAGGATTTGATTGAGGTAGAGCAGGGATTGGCACGCTACCGCTCGTGGGTCAAATCCAGCTCATGCCTATTTTTGCAAAGTTTTATTGCAGCACAGCTTTACCCATTTGTTATGTATTATCTATGACTGTCTGAGACTGTAGGGTCTACAAACCCGAAAATATACACTACCTGACCTTTTGTAGAAAGAGTTTGCTAATACCTAATGTAGAGCATGGCTGTTGGGCTTGGGGCCTGGGCAACTGGAAGAAGGTAGCTACTGCACCAAAGGTGGGCAAGATGGTGGGAAAAGTAGATTTGGGAATTTGGAGAGAGACATTCAGAGTTCAGAGTGTGAATGTGTTAAGTCTGACATATCTGTGCAAGTGGAAATATCAAGCAGGCTTCTGGATATATGTCTGAGTTCAGGGAAGAATACAATTTGGGAGTTGTCAACTAAGGGTGGTTTTTAAAGCCAAGGGACCAGATGTGAGTAGGGCTAATTGAGTGGTTTGGGCTCTGAGAAAAAAAAAAATCCTCTCCTCCCAAAGAAGGATGGGGTTAGACATCTTAACATGAGACTTGTGCTATTATGCAAGATAATTAGAGACCCAGGCCCCTTCTAGCATTTGGCCCTGGTAGGTTGCACAGGGGCCCGATCCTCTACTCATCCCTCTAGAGGACTTAAGACATCTGTGTAGGTGGGGAAAGGAAGAGATCTGAGAGGAGAGGCAGTCTGGGTCATTCCAGCATCAAGATGTGATGGGGTCCAGTGAAGAAAAGTAACAGAGGAGATCCAAGAAAGAGTGGCGTCCAGAAGCCCAGTGAAGGGTGTGAACCTAGATTAGCCTGCTGAAGTTGGGATTCTCATCTCGTTTTCCACAGGTTCCTCGGCCGCCCTGAATGGCAGCACAATCATTGGAGAGAGCACAGGGGTGTTTGTGGGAGGGCTGCCCCAGGGATATACCATCCTCAGGAAGGATCCTGGTGAGTTTGGTGAAGGCATAGAATTGATATGCTGTCCCCAAAATTTAGAATAGAATCAATTTACATTATTTTACAGTATCAATAATAATTTAATTTTCTATCTCATGCTGTACTTCCTGTGTCAATATGTCAAAAATTTCCTTTAGTTCTCTTCTTTTCTAAAGGAACCATGTGTTGCATTATTCTTAGTGCCCAGTTCTTGATTTATAAAAGGAGTTCAGGACACTTTTGCTGAAATGAATTATATGCATTTAAGTCAAAGGTGTGTTATTTTAGGATTACACAACAGTTTTTCTAAGATTTTAAATCTAATATAAAACAATGCAGAAATGGAAAACTATGAGCCTGATTCAGAACATGCCCTGAGTACTGACTATGTGATAGGCATTAAACTAATCCCCAGATACCCATAAATGAATAAAATGTGGTCTTTGCCACAATAGAGGATACAAATATATAAACAGATAATTCCAACCAAATGTTATAAGTGTTATAATTTGTACAGACAATAGACAAAATAATTTGTATATTTTTAGGGCATGAGAACAGAAGTGACTCAAATGAAATTAATAAAAACTAACATGAATCAAATTAACTTTAAGGAGAAAAAAAAATCACCCTTCAAAATGCATTGCTAATGGTTCCAGGGCTGTTTCCAAGTCCTCATCAAGGAGCATAGGCTGTCTACCAGGTCTCTCCCAGGAAGCAAAATGTAACTATATAAATATTACAAAAAAGCTAGAACCAAGATAAGAATACATTGTTCATGAGGGGTGGTCTTCAGGGAATCATGGTAAAGAACATCAAAATAAATAAAAAGTTCTTAGTGAATTTTAGAGAGAGATTATTTAAATACTCAGGTGTGAGTATAGTTGCCTACTCAGAAATATCTCGTGTTGAGAGTTTTCATACAACTACTTTAGACTGGTGGAGAAGTCCCTCAAAAACATGCACACACATACACATACACACTCACATGCAGAGAGCACCTTTGTCCTAATCCTTTGCCCATCAATCACACATGTTGGTTATGGTGCATCCAGACCAGGAGGAAAGCATTACCTGATACCAAGTATTCTCCTGTAGTGGACACATCTCCATTTTGAATAAATAATTTGACATTGTGCATATAAGTTTACCTTGTAAAACTTTGACTGCTGGTGAATAACTTCCCTAGAATTAAGTCATGAAATCAAAATCTGAAAACTGAGCTTTGCACTGATTGGTAAAGACTTAGTTGTATGAAATATGACCTCAGCTTTGTGTTCCTTCTCTCCCTCTCTACTTTTTCATATTCTGTCTCTCTCCAATTCTCTCATTTGCTGATTTTCTTTCTTTCCCAACTCCCTATTACCACCCTATTTGCTATATTCATAAACTCCACATCTACTTGGTCTTGGGAGTTCAAAATGAACCTCAACATTGTACTAATTACTAAAAATTAAATCAAATTATTGATCAGCTTGTATAACAGACTGGTTCCTGGTGATTAGGGAACTAAACTACAAACTACAGATAGAATAGAAACACTTCTTCAGATCTTACCTTTAAACTTCTTACAGAGTTTTTATTTTTATGTCTAGTGGCAGATTAAATATCCTTGTTAGTTCAAAAGGCCGTATTCTTGCTACTGCTGTAAAACTAAGGTTTTTGCATAAACATCTGTTTCTGCAGATGTGATGGGTCTGAATCAGTGCTAAACATAATAATTGTTATCACTCACCATAGCCGATAGTATGGTGTTTATATGAATCACTGACGTTTGCAGTAAATAGGTAAAAGAAGCTTTTGCCCTTTTCTTTGATTGTAATGGCACATAAAATTAATTGCTTGAAAAAAATCATTTGAAATACATATTTCTTGATATCTATCAACTCTTGCAGATATAATCCAAAAGGGTTTTGTGGGCTGTCTCAAGGATGTGTATTTTATGAAGAATTACAATCCCTTTGCTATTTGGGAGCCTCTGGTTTGGCAGAGCTCTGAAGAGCAAATCAATGTGTATAACAACTGGGAGGGATGTCCCAGTTCATTACAAGAGGGAGTCCAGTTCCTAGGAACAGGTAAGGTCCTAAAATAGTTACCAGTGGTGGCTTAGCATGTATATATTATTTTTGGCATAATTTAATCTCCCCTGTTCAATTTCTTTGACCCTGTATGAACCTAGTAACATAGAATTACCTAGTTATGCCATCATGCACATCAATATATTCTCAAAGCTTGAATATGTAATATAAACTGTAAGACTCATAAATATATATTCAGGCATCAGATCTCTGGTAGCCCACAGTAATTCTCAGTTTGCATATGGGACTTACTGTGTCCATTTGTAAGTCAATTGTTTTAGTTAGAATACAGTTCTACTTAGAAGGATTTCAAAGGAGTTCCTTTATCAGGTTATTCCATTACACAGATGGACAATATTCTAAGAGTAAAATCTGAGTTACGTACTACAGTAATTGTGTCGTTAAGGAAGAACTGGAGCTTATAGCCAAGAGCACTGCCATCGCTCCAAGGGCTGCAGCAAAGCTGAGAGGTGGTGTCCCTGGCATACCTCCTGGAAGTCACCTGGGGCAAGGGGTGAGAGGGAACATGGCAGCTTGGTGGACATGACTTCTTCTTCAAATAAAAGCCCCACTCTGCCTCCTACATTTGTAACTAAGTCAATTATTAAGTTGCTTAAACTACCTTCAGAACAGAAAGCTAGCTAACATCATAATCTATGCATTTTTTCATTGCTCTTTTCTCATCACTGTTACTATTCTACATTTTTCTTAGTGTATCTGCTTATTACAAATACTGATATAAAATAGTTATAGTCTTAATCATGTCCATGATTTAGAGAGTAAATTGCTTCTGCTTAAAAGGTATGTCAAATTTATGCTGCCATTTCTTTACAACTACAAGGGGAATTTCTTAATATCAGTTTGCATCTTCGTTTGTGAGAGATTTACTCAATGACAGTGTATGCCCTAGAGTCTTATAACAGCCTTAGAATGCTGCCAATATTGTTTTGCACATGCCAATATATACATATTCTTTTCTTGAAAGGGTTCCTGGAACTTCATCCATATGTGTTTCATGGTGGAATGGACTTTGAGATTTCCCTTAAATTCAGAACTGATCAATTGAACGGGTTGCTGCTTTTCATTTACAACAAAGACGGACCTGATTTTCTTGCTGTATGTTAATTAACTTAATTAAATTTACTTTAAATATAAGACCCAACTTTAAAATAAATGAGTCGTGTGTTAACATTTTGCTAAATTAAGATTTCTTTTCAAATTCACTTTTGTTTTCATTTTCTTCTTCAAGACATTTTTAGTTTTGGAGTCCTATAAAATGCTGTGTCTTTTAGGACTATAGTGATACTTTAAATGACCATTATTACTGTAAAATTGTAATTTTAATAAAACAGGGTAAGAAATTAACTAAGAAAATCCCATGTATTTTCCCAATATATGAAAAATATTGCTTCCTTCAACTATATTTGATATAACAGTGTCAAAAGAATGCATATAACATATATACTTTATAGTGCACACATGTACATACACATTAAATAAAATATAATAGTAAAATGAATACTTATGAAACTACCATCCAACCCAAGAACTAAAATACTATCAATTTTTTGCATTTACCCATAGTGTCTCTCTTATCCTACTCCCTTCAGAGGTAATTTGTAATTAGAATTTTGTGTTTATTATCATCCCCTTGCATGTGTGTTATAGTTTGAATACCAAGTATGAATGCCTAAAATTTATTGTTTTTGAAATTTACAAAAGTCATACTATATCTTTAGGCAATTGTTTTTGAACTTGGCATTGTTTCTGAATCACTCATATCCTTCATGTAGGTGTATACATTTTCATAGCTGTGTAATATATTTCTCTTATCAGTGACACATTTCCATGTTTTTGCTATGGTGAATAAGGTTACTCTGAACATTTTTATATATTTCTCTAAATACAGTAGGCAACGGTAATTGCTTTTTTTTTCTGTTCTGTCCTCAGTGCTTAACTCTTGACACTTATTCAGTACTCAGCAAATATTGTTGGATGAATAAATGAGTGAACATGTAAAGGAATTCATGCTGTGGTGACCCTTTCTAGATATTCTTTAATGATCTATATGTGCATAACTTCTGTGGAGGCTTCAAAGATATTCATCATTTGGTCTTTCCTCTGGGGGGAACACAGGCTCTGTCAAGGCTCACACTTATTGCTGTGCACTCTCTGCAGCCCTCCATCTTCCCCATTCGTTGGCTTTGGAAATATAATACCTTTCAACTAGATTAAATAATAATGCTACCTTTAAGCTTGATGAAATAAATCTTAAAAATATATATATGTAGACAAATATATATGTGCCTACTAAATGCGAGACTTTCTTTTCTTAGATACACTTTCAAAACATGTATAAAGGAAGCAGACCTTCATAGGACTTCCATTCTCATCTTCCATATCTGAGGACTTAGGGTTCTCCCAAAAAGATCTCTTCCTCTTATCCTGAGTAGCTTCAATAAATATGGTTCTCCCCTGGAACTTGTTTGACTCAGAAGATTATCACTGCTAAAAATCTTAAATCTCAAAATATAACCCCCTATCCTTCCAGCTCTCATTTTCTCTTACTGAGGCCACTAAGGCTTTGAGACCATTAGCTATTAGGCCTCTTTCAATTAACTTTCATGCTCCCTCCCTTAGGCACCATAATATAGCTTCTCAAACATTTTTCTGCCAATGCCCTGAACTTGTATCAACTCCACAATCCTGGATTAATCTTTTTAGCTGCCTAGCTTTTCAGTTTCAGTAGCCAGATTACTAACACTGTAGGAAAACTAATACAGGGACTAAGACTAGTAATGTGCTGAATTTCGAGATTTGTAATTCCTTCATTCAACAAGATTTATTGTTTATAGGATTTTCTCAAAGAATTGATGTGGAAAGTGAAAGAAAAATAATTTTAGGACCTGGAAAATGCTGCAACCTGAATATCTTCAGATAGCCACTCTCTTAATAGAAACAAACATAATTTCTTCAACCTCCAAATTCTGTACCTACAAACTTTACTATCTCTGAGCCAAGCCTGGTTTCATTCTCTCCTGACTCAACAGAACAAATACAATTGCTTCCAGCCAAAGTTGGCATTTTTACCTTTACTCTAGACTCTGTCCCTTCTCCTGCAAGAGCTGTGCTTCAAATTATCTCCTCTTTGTAAATTCAAATGTTCCCTCTCCATCAGCTCTTTTCCCTCAACATGAAGAGGTTATCATTCATCTGATCATTTTTCCTTTTGGATTTTGAAAACGCTCCTATTGTAATTCCTTTGCCTTTGTAATCAATTGCACTGAAAGTCATTAGTCCAGTTATTTCTACTTCCTCATTATACTTCATTTCTCAAAATGACTGACATTTGGTTCCTCCATCTACCATATTCCACTGCAAAACAATTTTCTAAAGTTGCCAATAATTCCCATATCTCCTACCCTACTAGATAATTTTTAGTCCTTAACTATATTTGATCTTTCTCTGTCATCCTTTTTTTTATTACATCTTAAAATATTCCTCCCTGTTGACTTTCCAAATTACTGGTTGCTCTTGATTTTTATTAAATCCTTCTGGCTTCTCCAAAATCATTTTCACCTTAAAGAACTACATCTAATTTATTACCTTCTGCTTAGTACATTGGTCTTGCTGAAGACTCTTCTTATTTATTTTTTCTGACCTTCTTCCATTTTACTGGACTGTCTTTATGTTCAACTGCCTCAAACATTTTTCTTCTGGATGTTTCATAAGAATTTAAAATTTGAATTTTTAAATTGAACTCACTTTTTCTCCCCAACAGTAATACTCAGTCTTTCTAATGCTTTCCATATCGTGATGGTGGTAAATTACACGCAACAAAAAAGAGGATGGGAGTCCTTTATTTACTTTCCATTCATCCAACTCATTCAACTGTTTACCAGGTCCTGCTGAATTGCTTTTAAAAATACTTCTTAGATGAAGTTTTCACTACCTTTGTCATTGTTATATTTATTTTAATGGTTCTTATCATTTTTTTCTCACAAATGCACTGATTCACTTAGTTTCTCCAATTCCAGTGCATCTTTTGTTTTCAGTACCTACTTTTTATGACCGGAAGGTGAACTTTTAGTGCAAGATACTAGAGGAAAGAATATAGCTTTGGTATCAAACAGACAAGGGAAAGATTAACTTTTTTCCATAGCTCTCAAAATCCTTCAAAATCTTGCTTCTACATTCTTAGCAAGACTCTTTCTAATTCACCCCAACCCTATACGTATCCTCTGTTTTACCTTATTTAAGAATTTTTCTAAATCTAATGCCACTGAACATGTTGACCTCCTTGTCAGAGGATGCTCCACGAATCTTATATACTTCCAAAACCTGCCTTAACCTTTTCCCAATGACCAGAAAGCAAAAGGTATATCCTTTCTAGGCTTTCATTGTACCCCAAACCTATCTCAGTTAGAGTGTCACCCTACATGTTTGTCTGCTATTAGTGAGGTTGGGAACAGTGTTTATCTTACGGCAGCAAGTTTATGAAACAGTAGGGGACTCCATAATTATTGAATGAATGGTTAGATAAACAAATGACTCATTCCCTGACGTACTTTAGAAAGATGATATTTACAAAGAAAAAGTAATCATTTTTATCTGGTTTTGTTTCATTTGACATGATTGGTCTCAAAATTTTAAGTATTATGTGGTTGCTGATTTGACTTCTAACAAAATAAAAACATAGAAGGTAAAACAATTATCATGTAACATTTTGAAAGCAAACATTTAGAGGCATTTCTTTTACCATGAAAATTTGAGTAAATATGTTCATATTAGAAAATGGCACCTTAATCTAAAAGAGTGCACATACAAGCAATTACATTAGTTAGAGGTTTAGAATAATAAAACTGAGGTATTGAATCAAAATATCTTACAAACTTGAAATTGAGTTCACCAGCCAGTTAAAATAAACTTAATCAGCCTTGACATTTCATTTTCTTATTGTCTTGTCATATTTTTTCCCCAAATTAAATTGATACATGAAATAGCATTTTCTCATTTTCTAAAAACTCAAATAAAAATAGAGTCATAGTTCAAATTGTTCTTTTCTCATCATTCAGTCGCTTAATGCTAGGGTTTAATCTTCTCCTTTGCACACACAGAAAAGTTTTTGCCTACATAATATTGCATCACATAGTATAATCATTACTAGGTATGCATTTGTTTGACTCAATACAATATTCTTCATGTCAATTATAAGCTTGCAAAGTACTCCATTATGCATTGCTCCAGTTCTGCTTAAGAATAAAGAAGAACATTTTTATAGAGGGCTTTCAGGGAAATTTGTTGCTTTTCTTCAAGAAACTGACCTTCTGCTCTTTCCTAAACTGCCATTCTGCAGCCTTTTAAATACCTTTTTATATACCTATTCTTTTTTAATATGAAATGCAGATGGAACTGAAGAGTGGAATATTGAGCTTCCGGTTAAATACCAACCTTACTTTCACACAAGTGGATCTTCGGCTGGGGCTGTCCTATTGTGATGGAAAATGGAATAAAGTGATTATTAAAAAGGAAAATTCCATCCTATCAGCCAGCATGAATGAACTGATGGAGCGTGTGTCAGAGTCCAGAGCCCAGCTATTGATGGTGAATTCCCCTGTTTATGTGGGAGGAACCCCACAGAGGCTGCAGGATTCTTATAAACACCTGAGTTTGGAACAAGGTAAACTGCATGTGGAGAATTACACAAATCAATATAGCCCTGGTGCTACCAGGTTTGGGAGGGTTCTGCGTTTCAAGATAGAGCAATAGAATCTGCTTGAAAGCAATACCCTCCCACTCCTTTTTGGAAGCATCTGAAGCTCTAAAACTATCATAGAACACTTCAAATAGTTTTATATGTTGCCCTTAAGGGTGTTCCCTCATACCTATTTGTAATGAATATATTTTTTCTAACATGTCTTCATCAAATGTAACTACAATCAGTATAATTGTAATAATAATTATTATGATTAATAATATATAATAATATTATATATATATACATTTCCTTATATATTTTCCTTGAAAACTCATGTGGTTCTGGTTCTGTCGAATACTGACATTTACCTAAATGTAAAGACGAAAAATAAATTAGGGATGCACAACTAGGAAAAATGGCATTAAATTCACTGTTTTTTTTAATTAAGG
The DNA here is from genome assembly GCA_032199065.1 of Smutsia gigantea. Taxonomy (NCBI): domain Eukaryota; kingdom Metazoa; phylum Chordata; class Mammalia; order Pholidota; family Manidae; genus Smutsia; species Smutsia gigantea. Next base: position 20,752 of record JAVSCE010004685.1, on the reverse strand, counting down.
TATTATTGATATACAATCCTGTGAAGGTTTCACATGAGCAACATTGTGGTTTCAACATTCACCCATATTCCCAAGTCCCCCCCACACCATTGCAGTCACAGTCTATCAGATTAGTAAGATGCTATAGAGTCATGACTTGTCTTCTCCGTGCTATACTGCCTTCCCTGTGACTTACCTATATTGCGTGTGCTAATTATAATGCCCCTTGATCCCCTTCTCCCTCCTCCCTGCTCATCTCCCCAATTCCTTCCCTTTGGTAATGCTAGTTTCTTCTTGGAATCTGTGAGTCTGCTGCTGTTTTGTTCCTTCAGTTTTGCTTCATTGTTACACTCCACAAATGAGTGAAATCATTTGGTACTTGTCTTTCTCCGCCTGGCTTATTTCACTGAGCATAATACCCTCTAGCTCCATCCATGTTGCTGCAAATCATAGAATATGTTTTCTTTTTATGGTTGAATAATATTCATTCCATTGTGTATACATGCCACATCTTCTTTATCCATTCATCTTCTGGTGGACACTTAGGTTGTTTCCATATCTTGGCTATTGTAAATAATGTTGCGATACACATAGGGGTGCATATGTCTTTTTGAATCTGGGATCTTGTTTTCTTCTGGTAAATTCCTAGGAGTAGAATTACTGGGTCAAATGGCATTTTTATTTTTAATTTTTTGAGGAAGCTCCGTGTTGCTTTCCATAATGGTTGAACTAATTTACGTTCCCACCAACAGGGTAGGATGGTTCACCTTTCTCTGCATCCTTGCCAGAATTTGTTGTTTCTTGTCTTTTGGATGTTGGCCATCCTAACTGGTATGAGGTGATATCTCACTGTGGTTTTAGTTTGCATTTCCCTGGTAATTAGCAATATGGAGCATCTTTTCATGCGCCGGTTGGCCATCTGAATTTCTTCTTTGGAGAAGGGTCTGTTCAGATCCTCCCCAATTTTTTAATCGGAATATTTGTTTTTTGAGTATTGATGTATGTGAGCTCTTTATATATTTTGGATGTTAAGCCCTTATTGGATAATTTGTTTACAAATATATTCTCCTACACTCCCTTTTTGTTCTACTGATGGTCTTCTTTGCTGTACAAACTTTTTAGTTTGATATGGTCCCATTTGTTCATTTTTGCTTTTGTTTCCCTTGCCTGAGGAGATGTGCTCAGGAAAAAGTTGCTCATGTTTATATTCAAGAGACTTTTGCCTGTTTTCTTCTAAGAGTTTTATGGTTTCATGACTTACATTCAGGTCTTTGATCCGTTTTGAGTTTACTTTTGTGTATTGGGATAGACAATAATCCAGTTTCATTCTCTTACATGCAGCTGTCCAGTTTTGCCATACCAGTTATTGAAGAGACTGTCATTTCCCCATTGTATGTCCATGGCTCATTTATTGTATATTAATTGGCCATGTAAGTGCAGGTTTATGTCTAGGCTCTCTATCCTGTTCCATTGATCTATGGTTCTGCTCTTGTGCCAGTACCAAATTGTTTTGATTACTGTGGCTTTTTTGTATAGTAGAGCTTGAAGTTGGGAGCGTAATCCCATCTTTGTTCTTTCTCAGGATGGCTTTGGCTATTTGGAGTCTTTTGTGGTTCCATATGAATTTTAGAACTATTTGTTCCAGTTCATTGAAGAATGCTGTTGGTATTTTGATAGGGATAGCATCGAATCTGTAGATTGCTTTAGGCAGATGACCATTTTGAAAATATTAATTCTTACTACCCATAAGCACAGGATGTATTTCCATTTATTGGTGTCTTCTTTAATTTCTCTCATGAGTGTCTTGTAGTTTTCAGGGTATAGGTCTTTGGCCTCCTTGGTTAGGTTTATTCCTAGGTATTTTATTCTTTTTGATTCAATTGTAAATGGAATTGTTTTCCTGATTTATCTTTCTGCTAGTTCATCATTAGTATATAGGAATGCAACAGATTTCTGTGTATTAATTTTGTATCCTGCAACTTTCCTGAATTCAGTTATTAGTTCTAGTAGTTTTGGGGTGGATTCTTTAGGGTTTTTTATGTACAGTATCATGTCATCTGCAAACAGTGACAGTATTCTTCCTACCAATCTGGATGCCTTTTATTTCTTTGTGTTGTCTTATTGCCATGGCTAGAACCTCCAGTAATATGTTGAATAAAAGTGGTGAGAGTGGGCATCCTTGTCTTGTTCCTGATCTTAAAGGAAAAGCTTTCAGCTTTTCACTGTTAAGTCACTGGGATTTGTTTCTGACATAAATGCTAATTGTCTCCATGCATTTCAATATCAAAGCACATTAAAGGGTGAGTATACTTGAATTTTGGATATATTTGTGAAAAATCTATATATCATTTATTATTAATAACCATCAAGGAAAAGAAAAGCACATGAGTGCATGGCTTACAACTAAGGCAAGTGTTTAATTTACGGTGTAAGTTTGAACATTACAGGGAAATTATTCATCAAAAGGGACCAATACTATCTGAGTGTATACCGTGTGTTGGGCATGTTTCTGAGAGCTTTACATGTGAATTAGTGGGTCAGTTCTTAAAAGCCCGTGAGTGTGGTGTTACTATTCACATCCCTATTTTACAGATGAGAAAACTGAAGGGCAGAGAGGGATGTAAGTTGCCCAAGGTCACATGACTAGCAAGGAGCTAACAAACCTATTGTCTCAGGCAGTGAGGTTTCAAAGGCCATTCTCCTTATTATAAATGAGTGTTCTCTCTATGGGCATTGTCCAGTGTTCCTTCTCTATAAAATGGAAAGCACAAAAAACTTCCAGCTTGTAAACAAGCATGCTGTAGTGCAGAAAAATGTTCTCCACATATTTCAAAATCTATGCACCGTGAATGGTTAAAATTTCCATGAAGCAGTCTTTGCCTATTTGGTAAGTACATAAAGATTTAAATGCCTTTGAATAGAAAATATATGGCAGGCTCTAAGGAGACTTTTAGAAGGGTACTAGTAAGGAGTTAATGAATATCTGGGGTGTAAGACAGTAATGACATTTTCAAGGCACTTAAGATGTAACAGCAGCTAAAAATATTACATTCATACCCAGGCTTCTCCTCATTTTCAGGTTTCTGATATTTGAAAGAGCTTGAAAGCCCTTTATATGAGCAAGATTACTTGATCCTGTTTACAACTAGGAAAAACCCTCTACATATTGAGCATTATATTTTAAATGTAGACCAAAACCCATTACTATGACAGTCCTAGGAATATGGCTAAAACTGGAATGATAAAATAATAATAACAGAAGTTTAAAACATCAACATAGACTCAAGGGGAATAATTTAATCTACATTTTGACTAAAGATACTTTATTAATAGTTAATTCTAAATTTTTATCATTGCAGTATCATCCCTATCAGTGGTTCTCAAACTACTGATAAACTATTAAAGCATAATAGCTGGAACATAGTAAGAACTCAATAAAATTAGCTATTGTTATTACTATTCAAGATACACTGAGATCACCTAGAAAGGTTATTTAAAATGTAGGTTTTATGGCCATATCTCCTAAGATTCTGACATGGATGCTTTGAATGATACTGATTTATATAAGTAACTGCATGTTTTGCACATGAGAATAAAGTGATCAGGAGAATAGACACAATATAGAGGTGCTACATGCACTTTAATTTCAAGTAAAATTAATCATGTTTATTTACTTTACTTTGTTCAATCCATTATCAACAGTCTTAAAAATCTTTCTGTGCTTCTCAATTAGCACCTTTTATTCAGAGGCTATTTTGTGGTCATATTAGTGCTATTTTTTTCTTATTCATCAATGTTGTAATCTTCCTTTGAATCAAATGCAAATTAATTTTCCTTTGCTGTTTGGAAGAGCTGGGCAATATAATTTGCTGAAGATGACCAGCTCAGATCATGGGCATCTATATTAGAACCAGCACTAGAGACAGTTCCCAACCTTCAGTTGGAAATGATTGGGCCGTGGCGTATAGTGTCAAAGGTTATGCTTTGCCCCAAGCTTTGATGGGCAGGGCAAGAGTGGGGGTTAAAAGCCAGCCTTCCTTTCATCCCAACTGTCCCAGCATAGGACTGCCTCTCCAGAAGGGCTACTATCTTTTTGATTTGTCAACCTAGAGTTCTGGTTATACCCTTTTAGTTATTTGGAGGCCTGGGGGTGGGGATGGGGAGGAGAGTCTTTTTTGATTCTCACAGGGCAAGGGATCAAGAAAAAGATGCATCTCTACTCCTCCCACAGACAGGCCCCTTTCCCTCTTCTTATCCTCACCCCCAATTCAACTTTTGAAGGTAATTGGGGAGTATTTCCAGTGGGAGTATTTCTGTGGGTACATAGTTGAAAAAACTGTGCCCATGTCATTTGGCAGAACTGAGTGGCTGCCCTAGGACAGCTCAGCGAGGATCCCGCACTAGAGTTCAGACATCTGCACCTCCAAGGCCTAAACCCAGAGTTCTGCTTGCTGAGGGTTAGTACTGTACTTGGAATCCTCATTCTATGACTCTCTGGGCCTTTTCTTTATCTCCAGAATGAAGGAAGACTACCTCTGTGGCCTTTCCCAAATTTAAAATTCCATTTCATGAACTAATTTTAAAGATATTTCTTTTTAAAAATGTTTTAGACTGTGAAATATACATGTTACCATTTTAACCCTTTTTAAGCATACAGTTCAGTGATATCAGATACATTCACATTATTGGGCAGCCATCACTACCATCCATCTCCAGAACTTTGTCTTTTGCAAAACTGAAACTCTGTACCCCTTAAGCAAAAATGGGGCTTTTCTTATAACGGCACTTAGATGTTTGCCTAAGCTGCATTTCTACCATTTGTATTTTTGTTGATAGGGAAAGTGGGGTAAAGAGAAGTCAGGTAACTCAGCTACATGCCATCAGAAAATTACTGCTGGTAAAGAAATTAGATTTCTTTGCTTCAGAATTTTCAAGCAGATGCTTTTATATTGAACTTCATTGCTTTCAATTCAATTCACCCAACGTATTGAGTGTCTACTGTGTGTTCAAGATAGACTAGCGGTATTGATCAGTTGGGCCTAAAGGAATGTGAATAATAGCAAAGGCATTTAAAAGGAAATAGGCTGCAACTTAATGTGTTAGAACACATAAGAAGACATCATATAAATGCTGACGAGAACAATATGGTCATTGTTACTATTAGCTTATTTTACTGTTAAAGCGTTCCATTATGTTTATTTCCATTTCCTGCTGATGTGCTTTAATCTTGAAAAGAGCTAATTGTGTGTTTGGGGCCTTTCCAGCTTGACAATGTTTTGTTCAGCAAGAGTGTGTGTGTGGCACAGCCATCTCAAACTTAGTCTGTTTGTCCCTTCTTCTACAATGTTGTGCAGTTTTCTGAGCAGAGTACCACCAGACCTCACTGAGCCGATCTCAATGCACCCAAAAGAGCATGTAATTCAAAGCAAGGGCTCTTCCCTGGCTGACCGGATGCCCTGTAGTTCTCTAACAACAACAAAAAAAAAGCAGGGCATACCTTCCAACCCATTTCCTTCACATTTTCTGTTAAACTTCACAGAACTGTACTTTCCTGTGGTCACTCTAAAGTCAACTGTGTAGAATACATAGTCCTTAAAACGTCTGGACATGGCCGTTCTCAAAGCTGAAATTGGTCCTTGTCATGCTAACATGAATGTACAACTGGTGACCACTTTGTATATTCAAGAGTGTGGAACTCAGTGAAATGCCAGGGCCCAGTCAGTGCCGCGGCATGCTGATTTAACTGGGACTCACTGCTCCATCTCCGAAATGATTATTAAGGCATTCATGGCAATGTGTCTGGATTGTAGCATACTGTGAAGCTGTATTCTCCTCCTGCTAGCCTGCATCATATCCTCAAAGGGTATTTTCCCCCAGGGAACATGTTGAATAATCATGCTATTTCAAATATTTTTTGGCACTTAAACACTGACTTACAAAGGCGACTGAATTTTCCAGAATTCAGGGACATGGGGGTAACCCCCTACCATAATATGTGATCGCCTGAATTTTATTTTATGAGAATAAACAGAATGAGAAAATGGGGGCCTGAAGACATATAATAAAGATTTTTAGTTGAATATCATTCAGTTGAATTATAATTATCAGCTTATTTTTTTTTAGAATACCATAAATATAAATATTTCCCTGTGACCAATTTGCCTGATAAAAAGCAGGAGGAGGCATAAAGCATTCCCCAAGGGAGACTGGAAAGTTTAAAACTAGTATCTAAAGCACCCCCCCTCCCCACCTCATCAAAAACACTACTGCAGAGGACAAAAATGATTGGTAATTAATGACACAAGCCTTTTATGTGATATTAATCCCTTACTATTTGCTAGGTTTCGGTGGTTGCATGAAGGATGTTAAATTTGCACGGGGTACTGTCGTTAACATGGCATCTGTGTCCAGCAGCGCTGTCAGAGTCAATCTGGATGGATGCCTATCAACTGACAGCGCTGTTAACTGCAGGGGAAATGACTCCATCCTGGTGTACCAGGGAAAAGAGCAGAGTGTTTACGAGACTGGTCTCCAGCCTTTTACAGGTAACATGGAAGTGCTGTAAATGAAATGTTACACATCTTCTACTCAGACCTTCTTCGCTCCCTGCCAGCCCACCACTAGTCTATTTGAGTAATATATTAATCTCTCTATTTCTTATTTCCACCTAAGAATACCTTTATCGAGTGATAGGCTCCCATGAAGGAGGCTCTGTATATAGTGATTGGAGCCGGGGACGAACAACAGCAGCAGGTAAATATTATTTATTCTAAAATATGTATGCACACACACACAGACACACGTGTTTTTGTCTGCATGTCTGTGTATGTAAAGAAAAGGGAAGACTGATAAGCTGAAGCAGGTTGCATGGTTGTACTCTTGTGACAGAACATGCCATGGTTCACAAATGCATCTTTCAATGGTTAAAATGCTTAGCAAAGGAGAGCTTTTGTTTTTCAAGTATTTAATAAGTATTTGCTCAGGCTTGATTCTTTTCTCTTCAGATGAAGGAAGGGAGTTCAAGTTGTCTTGAGGATTTAATAGGCCTGTGTCCTTATGTGTCTTAAGGACAGAGCACCTGTATAGACTGCACAGACCCCAAGAAACTAATGTCAGGATTAACCAGTACGTGGGGGTTGCCCCTTCTTGCTGCTCTCTCATAGAGACCACGTTTGAAATCTGCACCCTGGTTGAAAGCAGATGTGTTTTTTTATCACATTGTGGCAGATGTTTGCCATGGTGTTGACTATTAGGATCTTAGAATGACTCTCCCAGGAAGGAACTTGCTGATTGGCTTAATTTTTTTGAGTTGGAGGGGAAACAGCTAGGAGATAGAATATATTAGGGCTAATATCAGGCAACTGATTTATTATTTATTTATTTATTTATTTACTCTTAAGGTATCATTGATGTACAATCTTATGAAGGTTTCACATGAGCAACATTGTGGTTACTGCATTCACCCATATTATCAAGTCCCCCCCACACACCCCATTGCAGTCATTGTCCATCAGCATAGTAAGATGCTGTAGAGTCACTACTTGTCTTCTCTGTGCTATACCAGGCTACTGATTTGTAAGTACTTTGTACTTCTGAATACCATCAGAGGAAGGTATTCATTATGTAAAGTTTTGAATTTTGAGACAGCAGCCTTCTATCATTTTGGGCCAAATATTTGTCAGGAAGTCAGATACATTTCCATATGATTTCCAGTTGTGTCTCTTGAAGAAATTTTGTCTTTAACCAATCACAATTTGTCTACAGATATATTTTTCATCAAGATATTCTCTCTTACTTATTATCAGTCATGGGTTACTAACCCAAGCATCTTTTAAGGAATCTTCTTAATCTAAAAGATAATTAAATACTGAGATGGGCTACTAAGAATAGTTTTCAAATCTCTCTGCCTGAATATTTTCCAGAAGACAACTTGACACTTTTCCAGGATGATTTAAGTTATCATCTATTTATAGGCAAGACAATGAACTGAATGATCTCTTAAAATCCTTTTCAACTTCAGCTCTTAGAGAAAGCTCTGATATAAAATATTCATTTGTTATGGCATGTCCTTTACCCCTACACTTTATTAACAAATACACTATAAAGCCTGCTTTCAGTCTCATTCAACAACATAAGTAGGTGTCTAGAAAGTGCATGCTCTTGTAGCTTAATAGTGCCCATTTTGAGTACCACCAAGGAAGGATGAAAATAGAGCTCTGAATTTATAGCAATGATCTGACCACAAAGTCTTACACCATAAATTCATATTTACAATCTGACCACAACACTGAGCAGCTACATGCTCCCGAGGGTTGGAGAATAATTGCACTATTTAATTATTTTTGAGTCAGTTTTGCTCTGTCCCTTATGAGAAGGCCATCTGTTAGACCGTACTGTACTTTGCCCGGTACCACATTTCAGAACTAATAAAATCAACATCCCTCCCATTGTCCCTTTGCTTGCAGCTTGATTGTGTGGCCTGTGTGTTTTCTGTGGGCGCACGTGGTGTCTTAACTGGGCAGACAGTGTCTCTCCACTTCTGTGCCTCCTCTCATTCTTTTATGCTCACTTTGTTTCCTTCAATACCATCCTGTTTTACTGGTCTGAATGGTAAAGTCAGAGAAGGAAGATATTTGATGTGGGAAAACCAGAGCGATCTTCCACCTACAGAGCTCAGGGGTCTGCGAGTAGTCAGCACAGGTCTTTCATCCGTCATCCTGACAGGGAGCTTCTTGAGCTTTTTCTCGGTGTCCCCAGTGCAGTCAACTGTGATGAAGTTTTTCCTGATCAGAACCATAGAAAGATCTAACAAATAGTTAAAGGTTATAGATTTTTAAAATGAGGGGACCTGGCCTTTCAGTGAGGTGTTTCAGTTCCTTAAAATTTCCTCATTTTGTGTTACTGCTTTTGCAATACTCTGAAGAAAATGGGTCTGAAAATCATTTTGTATAATCTCAAGGGCACCAAATCCTCTGCTCCCCAAATTCCATTAAGAATGTATCCCGTATATTATATCTGGTAGAACATTGCTTTTTTAAAAATTAATTTGAGAAACAATTGAATCTAGAAAAGGAGATCAGACATTCAAGTGCAATGCAATCACATTTGTGATATTTTTTGGCTAATATGTTAAAGATATAAAAGTGTCAAACCACTATGTATAACTGTCTAATTATCCTGCTTCAAAGGGGTCCATCATTATATTGTTTAAACTTGTTATCTGCCTACCATCCACCTCCTTCTTTATGAGTGATGTTTAAAACATGTCGGCTACATTAAATGTTTTTGGAAAACCTGGACTAGACTTGAAAGAACGTTATGTGGATGGAGTTTCGATGGTTCTGAAATATCGCTTAAACTGAATGGCTCAAGACGTGCAGTCATATTAAATCAATGCTGAAAAGTTACAACTCTAATAAATTGTATTTATGCTAATGGTTGAGTCTGATTTACTGCGGCTATTAAAAGTGAAGAATAGGGGCAATAGTCTTCTCAGAACTGCCATTTTCTCTTTTATCCTTTCACAGCTCCACAAAGTGTGCCAACTCCCTCAAGAGCTCACAGCATAAACGGATATAGCATCGAGGTGACCTGGGATGAACCTGTTGTGGTTAGAGGCGTAATCGAGAAGTACATTCTGCGAGCCTACAGTGAGGATGACCCTGGAGCACCCCACGTGCCCTCTGCCAGTTCAGAGTTTGTCAATGTCAACACCCTCACAGGTAAGGGTGATTCCTTTGGGGAGTAGATCTTACCAATTTTCTTTTTGCTTTGACTTTAAATAAAAACATTCTTCAAAGTTTTGTTCCCCAAACATTACATATTTATGTGTTTTTCCCGATTAAATACTAGAACCATCTAAGAAGATGTAACCCACTTAGGATGAAAAAGATAATTCTATAATGTTTATGAGCTCTTATGGATAGCTTTATTACAAGGTTGACATTCTCTCCGGCCCCAAAATATTATGTCAAAGGTAGCTATTGCCCTTAAATACTCCATAGACATCATTTAAGAATACTGTGCATATATATACAAAACCAGCTTACTTATGTCACCAGGCAAAAATTTACTCTTTGGGACTAGCCTGAGTTCACAGCACCATTATTTATTTTAAATTGTTGATTAAACCTAATTATGTCAAGGCAGAGGTGGGTTAGAGCAGCAGCAGTTTGACTGGCAAACCAGTGAATCGATTTCTCGCAGTGCAGCATGGCACGCAGAAGGACCCAGGTACATACACATCACACACGTGTCCCTACTCAAATCATGTGTGCATAGTAAGACAGCAGTTTTCAGCTTCATGAAATGTTACAACACATTTAAATGGAAAGTCAAACTGAAACCTTTGGCCAAAAAATAAAATGCATCAACAAGTATGATAGGAAAAATGTTTTTTCCTCTGTCAAAGAATCTTACAACTTGAAAATTAATACGGATTTTAGAGTAGCCTTAATCATTTTTCCAACATGTATCTCTTTGTCAAACCCCTCAAGCCTCTAGGTCCTGTTTTAGAACTCTACAGCCCAAATAAACAACAAATTTTTAAAAATCTTATATCTGCCACTTCCTTCTTCCCTATTTTACCTACCTAATAAAACCTAACCTGATTAAAGTCCACAGTTCGCCTTTTCCCAGGCTGCACACTGAAGCTAAGCAGGCTGGAAAAAACAAGTAGTTTGTTAAAAATTCTCTGTCCCCATTTTCAAATGGGCACTCAGTAACGACGCCAAACTTACCTTATTTCTATAATAAGCAACTTCTCCTTTCCTCCTCATTAAATGTTTTGTATTTTACCAGACTATCTAAGTGCTAACCTTCTTTCCCCATCCCACTCAGTTCATGCTCTTACGTATTAGATCATCTTAGACACCAGAGAAGAAACAGAATCTATCATATAGGATTTCTGTCAATTTCCACCTGCCAAATATATGCATTAATTGCATTTTTCCAACTGATAGGGTTATTAGGGGTTAAATGAATTAATGTATGCTACCACCAAAAGTGTGTGATCAACAGGCATTTGGAAAACTGACATTCCCAATAGACATCTCATAATATTTAAATTTACCATATCCAAACCTGAGCTCCTGCTTCTCCTGCAGTCCCAATCACTCTTCCCCCAACCCCTCCAGTTAATCAAGCTTGAGAATTTTCCTCAACTTTTCACATTTTCTTCATACTTCATACCCATGTTTATTAATCTATTTTCAAAACTATCTGTTAAATTAATCTTTCTCTCCCTTCATCCGCTGCCCAAGTCAAACCACTATCACCTTTTACCTGGACAATTGCAGTACTTTTATTTTTCGCTATCCGTATGGTGAATTCATCCCACAGAGCAACAAGCTATCATGTCCTTCTCCTCAGAATCCTTTAAGTGCTTTCTATTGCCTCCTTCCCTACCTCATTTTGTCTCAGTCTCTCCTTATTTTCTGGGCACTGAACTTTTCCTGTTATAATTCATATGATATATTTTTTAAAGTCCATATGCAAATCTTTGGAGGAATTCCTGACAATGATGGCAGGATAAATCCCTCAAAATGGAACAACTGGGTCCAACAGTCTCAGACTTTGAAGTCAACCAGACATCGATACAAATATCTGCTACCCACCCTCCCTGTGACTTTGGGGAACTTACGTGTCCCGGGTCTTTCTTTAACGTCTTAGCCTGTAGTGTGGGAGAATAATATTAAGAAGAATATTAAAAATATTAAGTGATATAGTATTCCAACTTTAACACTTTTTAGCTCTGTAACCTTGAACAAATCAAATAACGTGTTTTTCTGATTCCCTGTAGGTAAGATGGGAGTAAGGGGGTAACTACCCACCCATCTCTTAGGATAGCTAGGAGGATTAAATGGATCCACGTGTATGCAGAGCACATAGGACAGCACTTGACACGTGGATTGCATTGAATAAATGTTAGCTATCAGATGTTTGTAATGTGTGTAGCATAATGTTTAACATATGGTAATTCCTCTACAAAGGATAGTTATTTGTATACTGCCAAGTACTTGCCAAAAAGGCTGTACAAAATATATTCCCATCAGCAGGCAGAATGCAAGACTGTACATTTCATTTCATCCTCATTGAAAACTTCGGCAGTTAAAAAAGTTTTGCAGGTGCTATAAACAGGTACCCAGACCAAATAGATATTTTTTTTATTATAAATATCACTTAAAAAAAAGCTTTCAAACTGCCAAAATATATCATAATGGTGTTTTAATCTGGTTTATTTGATTACTAGAGACATTGAGTATATTTCAGTATTTACTGGTCATTTGTGTTTCTTTTAGGGCATGCCTAGAAAGTTTCGTTGTCAGTCTTTCTATTGGAGGACTCACATTTTTCTCATTGATTTAAATATTTCTTTATGTATTAGGAATATTATGTTTGCCTTATGTATTATAAACCCCACATTTATCATTTTTTTCTTTTATTTTGATTTGCATTTTTATGTTCAGATTCAAATAAAAATTCTGTAGTTTGCATAATGTTGCTCTGGGAGGAGACAGTTCCCTGATCCAGGCAAGTTCACTATGACTTAAATGAGACTAAATAAAGACAAGGGGAAGTTCGGGGTTAAGAGGGGCTCATACCATGTTTATTCTCACGACAGTAGCTCAAAAGCTAGAGTCTCATCCACCTGGTTGTGTACAAGCGGCAAGCAGCTCAGTCTCTTCCTGGCTCCGGGGCTGCTCGCTTGTGCTCCCCAACGCGGGGCTCTCTTCTCCCTTCCTAGCTCTGGGGCTCTGTAGCTCTGTCTCCTGCTTCCTCTGCTCTGACAGCTCTCCCCTTCCCAGCCGCTGGCACCTGGAAAAACTCTGTGGGCGGGTCTCTATGGTGACTGGCGAACCGACCAATTATCTCCAAGGTGCTCCTGGGTTTCCTCTCCACCCCTCCCTTGGGTGGGTGCTCCCGTGACTAAGGGGTGTCTCCGGGGATGGGGGGAGGGCGGGGGTAAACAGCCCGCCGCCCGGTAAACATCCTGTCGCCCATAGGTATGCAAACATGCTCTTTTATGTATACAAAGGGCAATGTTAAAGCCAGGAGAGAATCCTGGTCATGATTTTCCATTTCCTCTATACGTAACATCCTTTAAAAATTTTTATTAATTTTCTACGTGTAATTTTGAAAAAAAAAATAGTTCATACTCTCCATTCAGAGTAGACTAATATTTGTTTATATTAGATACTGTTTATTTTGGATGTACAATATTGATAATATATAATATAGTTCTCTGAAATTAGTGATTCTAAATTTGAGGTAAATCGAATGTGAAGCTGGGGACAGAGAGGCTTTTGAAATTATACTAACTTCTCCCATGATTATGAAGGATGTCGTCCTGGCAGAGAGCGCCTGCCAGATGGAAAATCAGTATAGTATATTACTGGATGTTATAGTCAGGTCAAGCATGTGAATGGTGTACAAAGAGAAGGAAATTAGAGAAGCACTGACCAATGTTACTTGTTTTTATAAACCCAATCTATAAAAAGCTAAGGAAGAAGTCTCCACTACTGATGTTAATTATTGTCAATATGCAATTATTATCGATATTCAACGATTGTCAGTGCAATTGCACAGAAAACCTTGTTTGTATCTTTCCTCTTAATACTTTTATATTCATTATTTATATTTTGGCCTTCAAAGTCACATTTAAGGTCAATTTATGTAAATAGAATCTAGTTTGATTTAGTATTATTTTCAACTTGAAGTCCTCTCTTTTAGTAGGGGAGTTTAATTCATTCACGTTTGTTTTCATAATTTGTGTAACTTCTCTGATTTCTGCCACCATATTTCATGCTTTCCAGTTTTGTTATTATTGTTTATTAATACTTTTTTTTTCCTGCTATTCTTTGTACTTGCCTGGTGGACTATGAATTCTTTAACATTTTTCTCTTCAAGGGTTTTTAAAATATATCTGCTGCTCACCATTGTGAAATGAATAGACAAGGACATATGTAGAAGGCAATCTTAATGATTATGGAGAGCTCTGGTATTGCCAGGTGGATTTTTATTGTGCAGAATCAGGATATTGGAAGGAAGGTGAATTGAGAGGCACCAACCCCAGGTTAAATAATTGTCAACATCAGAGGATATCACAGTAAAGAAAAAAAGAAATAGTAGAAAATGAAAGGGAAGGACCGTGAAAGTAGAGAGCTAGAAAGCTAGCTTTGGTGGAGATATTAGGGGGTGTATGGATTGGTCGGTGGCTGCTGCTTTGCCATTTGGTTGAGAAAACAAGGTACCAAGAGAGAGGACAATAAGTATTGTAGCTCATGAGCAGTTTTGCTATTGATCTTGAAAATAATCACCCTTTAGCATTTCTGAGGTGGCTATTGTTGAGATTTTAATGTTCAGTTTTGGTTGCTAGAGTGGTAATTATTAAATGAAACAATGCTGCTACTGGATGCACAAGACAGTTTATTTGTTCATAGAGTTCTTTACCAATTAAGTTTTCAGAAAATAGGTTGGTTTATTTTCATTAATTTTTCCTCTTATGTAGCGAGCTCTTACTCTTCAGATCTGGGTCTTTGGCTTGGGAAGTTTGCTGTTGCATATATTAACATTACTTAAAGTAAAAAATAGCAGTTTTCAATATTGTATATTTCTTCCCAGTCTGTTCCTTGTGTTTTAGCTGTTCAGGACACCGCTTATAGCATCAAATTGATCTAGGTTCAAATCCCAGCTATGTCACTTGATAGCTGTGTGATTTCAGGATAACTTAGAAACCTATCTTTATATTGGAGTTTCCTCTGATAAAAACTGTAGGTAAAACTTTATGTTACAGAACTGTGAAAAAAAAAATGAATTATCTACATAGAATATTTTTCTCAGAAACAGACACGTAGCAAATGTTCAATGAATTGTGACATTTATACTATTCATTCTCTGAATTCTAGGTTATTGCTTCATTAATTGTTTTCCTTTACATTTTCTGATTTTTGAACTATTGATTTGCTCTTTGGAACTTTGAAGATGATTTTTTATTGCTTCTGTTTCAGTCTTCTATATGATTTGCATTTGTTAGCTTGCTTTGATTTCTGCCTACCTCTCATTCTCAATTTTCATCTCTGTTTTTTACCACTTACCTTCTGTCTCTTATTTAATGGATTCCAAGTAGATCTTATTAATAGTATGAAACTGATGATTTTTAAATTTTACAGATTTCCTAAATGAAGTCCTCCCTGAAGCATAATAGTGTTCCATAATTTGGGTGCTGTGATCTCTTCTTCCTTTTGAGTTACAGATGTTTTTTTCCAATTGGCTAAATGTCCCTCCTCCCCACTCCCACTTCCATAGTTCACTGGCCCCATCCCTACATTTATCTTCAGATTGGGTGTTTGCTTAGGAAAATGAAGGAATTTGAAAATCATTTTACTGGGTACCTACCTTCTGTTAATAAAAATCTTCCCTGGGATTATGATGGGATCAACCCAGGAACATTTGCATTAGTTTTACCTCCGTTTGTAAACCTCACGTCCCTTCATCTCAGTATTTGGTAAAGGAGGATGCCGAGAACTTGTGGGCATTTTAAAGCCAGTTTGGAATTAGGTTTGCCCTGAATTCCCCATCAAGTAGCCCATTTGTCTTTGATGTCCTCCCAGCTTTTTAAAAAACTTTGGTCATTTCATCAGTGTTCTTATAAGGCAGTAGCTGTCAACCATGCTTGCACACAGAGCTGCCTGGAGAGCCTTAAATAATCATGCTACCCAGGCCCCATCTACAAAGAGTCTGCTTTTTTCATTTTGAAGGTATGCTGGGCTTTGGTATTTTTAAACTGTCCACAGGTAATTCTGTTACACAGTCAGCATTGGGAAGCACTGTTAAAGGGAGGAATTTGACACCAGTAATCAAGTCTCAATTTCACCCAGAAATTCTTGAAAACTTCCACCTATCAACAGAAACTTGAAAATGTAGGAAAAGGAAAGATAAATGTATCAAAATGATAAAATATTAAAAGTAAGCAGATAGGGACTTCCGGGAAGATGGCGGTGTGAGCAGGGCGGCAGAAATCTCCTCCCAACACTATATTTATCTACGAAAACACCGAAAATACATCTATTCCTAAAAGAGAGACGAGAATACACAGGAAAGCGCACAGCGTGCAGCTACACCCGAGAGGACTCGGCACCCCAAGAGGCGGTCTTAAAGAGCCCCGCTGACATACGTGGCAACTATCAGTGACCAATTCTATAGCCATGAAAAGACAGAGGAATATGGTTCAGACCAAAATCAACCAGACAACCCCAGAGAGGGAGTCTGAAGGGATGGAAATGCACACCCTCCCTGAAAAAGAATTTAGAATAAAAGTCATAACCATGTTGATGGACCTACAGAGAAATGTGCAAGAGCTGAGGGAGGAAGTGAGGGAACTGAAGAAAGACAATACAGAAATCAGACAAGCGATTGACGGGCTTAACAGCAGAATGGATGAGATGCGAGAGACTGTTAATGGAATAGAAAACAGAGAACAGGAGTACAGAGCAGCTGAGGAAGAGAGAGATAAAAGGATTTCTAGGAATGAAAGAATATTAAGAGAACTGTGTGACCAATCCAAACGGAACAATATTCGCATTATAGGAGTACCAGAGGAAGAAGAGAGAGAAAAAGGGATAGAAAGTGTCTTTGAAGAAATAATTGCTGAAAACTTTCCCTCGCTGGGGAAGGAAGTAGTCTCGCAGTCCACCGAAGCTCATAGATCTCCCAACACAAGGGACCCAAGGAAGACAACACCAAGACACATAATAATTAGGATGGCAAAGATCAAAGATAAAGACAGGGTATTAAAGGCAGCTAGAGAGAGAAAAAAGATCACCTACAAAGGAAAACCCATCAGACTATCATCAGACTTCTCAACAGAAACCTTACAGGCCAGAAGAGAATGGCATGATATATTTAACGTTAATGAAACAGAAGGGCCTCGAACCAAGAATATTGTATCCAGCACGATTATCATTTAAATATGATGGAGGGATTAAACAATTTCCAGATAAACGAAAGTTAAGAGAGTTTGCCTCTCATAAACCACCACTACAGGATATCTTAAATGGACTGCTCTAGATGGAAGCACACCTAAGGCTAAAAAGATGTCACCAGAGAAAAAAAAAATCATAGCAAAGAAAGCAGACCATCCAAATACCAACTAAAGGCAAAGAATAAAACACCTATTATAGAAAGAATGGAGGAGGAGGAATAAGAAGGGAGAGAAAGAAAGAAACATCAGACTGTGTTTACAATAACTTAACAAGAAAGTTAAGTTAGATTGTTAGATAGTAAAGAAGCAACCCTTGAACCCTTGGTAACCACGAATCTAAAGCCAGCAATGGCAATAAGTACATACCTATCAATAATCACCCTAAATGTAAATGGACTGAATGCACCAATCAAAAGACACAGAGTAACAGAATGGATAAAAAAGCAAGACCCATCTATATGCTGCCTACAAGAAACTCACCTCAAATCCAAAGATATACACAGACTAAAAGTGAAGGGATGGAAAAAGATATTTCATGCAAACAACAAAGAGAAAAAAGCAGGTGTTGCAGTACTTGTATCAGACAAAATAGACTTCAAAACGAAGAAAGTAGCAAAAGATAAAGAAGGACATTACATAATGATAAAGGGGTCAGTCCAACAAGAAGATATAACCATTATAAATATATATGCACCCAACACAGGAGCGCCAGCATATGTGAGACAAATACTAACAGAATTAAAGGAGGAAATAGACAGCAATGCATTCATCTTAGGAGACTTCAACACACCACTCACTCCAGAGGACAGATCAACCAGACAGAAAATAAGTAAAGACACAGAGACACTGAACAACACACTAGAACAGATGGACCTAACAGACATCTACAGAACTCTACACCCAAAAGCAACAGGATACACATTCTTCTCAAGTGCACATGGAACATTTTCCAGAATAGACCACATACTAGGCCACAAAAAGAACCTCAGTAATTTCAAAAATATTGAAATCCTACCAACCAACTTCTCAGATCACCAAGGTATAAAACTAGAAATAAATTTTAGAAAGAAATCAAAAAGGCTCACAAATACATGGAGACTTAACAACACTCTCCTAATTAATCAATGGGTTAACGACCAAATCAAAACAGAAATCAAAGAATATATGGAGACTAATGACAACAACAACACAAAACCACAACTTCTGTGGGACGCAGCAAAGGCAGTTCTAAGAGGAAAGTATATTGCAATCCAGGCCTATTTAAAGAAGGAAGAACATTCCCAAATGAATAGTCTAAAGACACAATTACTGAAATTGGAAAAAGAAGAACAAATGAGGCCCAAAGTCACCAGAAGGAGGGACATAATAAAGATTAGAGAAGAAATAAATAAAATTGAGAAGAATAAAACAATAGAAAAAATCAATAAAACCAAGAGCTGGTTCTTTGAAAAAATAAACAAAATAGATAAACCCCTAGCCAGACTCACTAAGAGAAAAAGAGAATCTACACACATAAACACAATCAGAAATGAGAAAGGAAAAATCACGACGGACCCCACAGAAATACAAAGAATCATAAGAGAATATTATGAGAATCTATATGCTAACAAGCTGGAAAACATAGAAGAAATGGACAACTTCTTAGAAAAATACAACCTTCCAAGACTGACCAAGCAAGAAACAGAAAAACTAAACAGACCAATCACCAGCGACGAAATCGAATTGGTAATCAAAAAACTACCCAAGAACAAAACCCCTGGGCCTGATGGATTCACCTCTGAATTCTACCAGACATATAGAGAAGAAATAACACCGATTCTCCTTAAAGTTTTCCAAAAAATAGAAGAGGAGGGAATACTTCCAAACTCATTCTATGAAGCCAGCATCACTCTAATACCAAAACCGGGCAAAGACCTCACCAAAAAAGAAAATTACAGACCAATATCCCTGATGAACGTAGATGCAAAAATACTCAACAAAATATTAGCAAACCGAATTCAAAAATACATCAAGAGGATCATACACCATGATCAAGTGGGATTCATCCCAGGGATGCAAGGATGGTACAACATTCGAAAATCCATCAACATCATCCACCACATCAACAAAAAGAAGAACAAAAACCACATGATCATCTCCATAGATGCTGAAAAAGCATTTGACAAAATTCAGCATCCATTCCTGATTAAAACTCTCAACAAAATGGGTATAGAGGCAAGTACCTCAACATCATAAAGGCTATATATGACAGACCTACAGCTAACATCATACTTAATGGCGAGACGCTGAAAGCTTTTCATCTAAGATCGGGAACAAGACAAGGATGCCCACTCTCTCCACTGTTATTCAACATAGTACTGGAGGTCCTAGCCACAGCAATCAGACAAAACAAAGACATACAAGGCATCCAGATTGGTAAAGAAGAAGCCAAATTGTCACTATTTGCAGATGACATGATACTGTACATAAAAAACCCTAAAGATTCCATTCCAAACTACTAGAACTAATATCTGAATTCAGCAAAGTTGCAGGATACAAAATAAACACACAGAAATCTGTTGCTTTCCTATACACTAATGATGAACTAACAGAAAGAGAAATCAGAAAAACAATTCCATTCACAATTGCATCAAAAAGAATAAAATACCTAGAATAAACCTAACGAAGGAAGTGAAATACCTGTACTCTGAAAACTACAAGACACTCCTAAGAGAAATTAAAGAGGACACTATCAAATGGAAATGCATCCCATGCTCTTGGCTAGGAAGAATAAATATTGTCAAAATGGCTATACTACCTAAAGCAATCTACAGATTCAATGCAATCCCTATCAAACTACCAACAGCTTTCTTCAATGAACTGGAACAAATAATTCTAAATTCATATGGAACCACAAAAGACCCCGAATAGCCAAATCAATCCTGAGAAGGAGGAATAAAACAGGGGGAATTACACTCCCTGACTTCAAGCTCTACTACAAAGCCACAATAATCAAGACAATTTGGTATTGGCACAAAAACAGACCCACAGACCAGTGGAACAGAACAGAAAATCCAAACATTAACCCAAACATATACAGTCAATTAATATTTGATAAAAGTGCCTTGGATATACAACTGGGAGATGACAGCCTCTTCAGCAGCTGGTGTTGGAAAAACTGGACAGCTACATGTAAGAGAATGAAACTGGACTACTGTCTAGCCCCATACACAAAGGTAAACTCAAGGTGGATCAAAGACTTGAATGTAAGTCATGAAACCATAAAACTCTTAGAAAAAAAACATAGGCAAAAATCTCTTGGACATAAACATGAGCAACTTCTTCATGAACATATCTCCCCGGGCAAGGGAAACAAAAGCAAAATGAACAAGTGGGACTATATCAAGCTGCAAAGCTTCTGTACAGCAAAGGACACCATCAGTAGAACAAAAAGACATCCTACAGTATGGGAGAATATATTCATAAAAAACGTATCTGATAAAGGGTTGACATCCAAAATATATAAAGAACTCATGCACCTAACAAACAGAAAGCAAATAATCCAATTAAGAAATGGGCAGAGGACATGAATAGACACTTCTCTAAAGAACAAATTCAGATGGCCAACAGGCACATGAAAAGATGCTCCACATCGCTAATCATCAGAGAAATGCAGATTAAAACCACAATGAGATATCACCTCACACCAGTGAGGATGGCCAACATCCAAACACAAACAACAACAAATGTTGGCGAGGATGTGGAGAAAAGGGAACCCTCCTACACTGCTGGTGGGATTGCAAATTAGTTCAA
>JAVSCE010004684.1:0-21186 GCA_032199065.1 Smutsia gigantea | reverse complement strand
TGCAAATTCAGTCATTACCCATGTTCACTGCTATCACCCTCATCCCAGCCACCGTCATCCTTTTTTTTGGATTGCTATAAGCCTCACAACTCCTCTTCCTTGCTTTTCCTTGAGGGTCCCTTCAGTCGGTTCTCTAGGCCAGCAGTCAGAGTGACCTTATGCAAAGGAAAACTGTTTAAAATCTTCGAGTGGTTCCCAATTCTCTTATTAAAGTAAAAATTCCCAGCAAGGCTCTCAAGGTCTACCTGGTCTGGCCCTGAAATCCCCCCCAGGTGCATCTCCTACTCTGCCTGGCTCCACCACCTCCAGCCACACCAAGTTTCACACTGGTCTTTGAACACCTGAAATTCCTTCCTGCCTTAGGCACTTCACACTTGCTCCTCATGTCTCCTGAATGGGCTTCCTCCAGAATTCCAGGTTGCTTTCCAGCTTCATTCAACTCTTTGCTCAAATAGCACGTTTTTAGAGGTCACGGTGCTAGTAGATTAACATAGGGCAACCTTGAAAGTGTTGATCTGAATAGAAGATTTTTCACCAAGCTCATTATGAGTGGATCCTGGTACTGAATGACAGTTAATGGTAGAAATCACCATAGGTCATATTACAGTTAAACTTCTCTCTTAAAACCATTTTCACAACAGTTGTCTTAATGTGGGGCCAGGCTGTTATTTCTTCCTCATTTTACCCTTAATCCCAAGGCCCAACCACACTCACAGCTGAATGAGGAGGGTCAGGCTGCTGAGGACAATAAAAAGACTGAACTGCATCCATACTCTTTTAGTCCATGTCCAATATGATGAACTTCTAAAACTCTGCCTCATAGAGACTTCCGGGAAGATGGCGGTCTGAGCAGGGCGGCAGAAATCTCCTCCCAACACTATATTTATAATCTACGAAAACACAGCAAATACATCTATTCCTAAAAGAGAGACGAGAGTACACAGGAAAGCGCACAGCGTGCAGCTACACCCGAGAGGACTCGGCACCCCAAGAGGCGGGTAAGATACGGAGCCGCGACCTGGCGGGACCCGAGCCCTCCCCCACCCCAGCGCACCGGCGGGAGGAGAGGATTCAGAGCCGGGAGGGAGTGGAAGTGCACCCCGTGAAGTAGCCAGCCCCGGTGATCTGCGCGGGGAGCGCTGACCCACATTGCGCAGTGCAGCGGAGATTGGAGAGACAGAGGGGCAGGATCTGAGCGGGGAACGCGCCAGGGTGCTTGCAGCCGGCTCCCGGAAGGAAAAAAAAAAGTGCGCGCTTTCCTCAGCAGTCTTAAAGAGACAGGAGCCCAGCGGAGGAGCCGGATCGCCCCAGCACACTCAGCCCAGCAGGCTGGGAGTCCTGGGGAGTTTCAGACGCCTTAGCTGGCGACTGAGGAAGCGTAGCCATACTTAACACTTCTCACTGAAATCAACAGCCTCCTATTCGTTCCCACCCCTGCCAGAGGGATAAAGGGCCCTGCGGAGTGGCCCAGTCACAGCTGTGGAATAGTGGGGCAATAGCGCCACCTACAGCATTCCCACAGAATCTACGTCCGGTGGGCATTTTTTTTGTTGTTTTTTTTGTTCTGTTTTGTTTTTTGTTTTGTTATTGTTATTTCTTTTCTTTCTTTTTTCTTTCTTTCTTCTTTTTTTTTCTCTTTTTTTTTCTTCTCTTTTTAAAGTCTTAAAGAGCCCAGCTAACATACGTGGCAACTATCACTGACCAATTCTATAGCCATGAAAAGACAGAGGAATATGGTTCAGACCAAAATCAACCAGACAACCCCAGAGAGGGAGTCTGAAGGGATGGAAATGCACAGTCTTCCTGAAAAAGAATTCAGAATAAAAGTCATAACCATGCTGATGGACCTACAGAGAAATGTGCAAGAGCTGAGGGAGGAAGTGAGGGAACTGAGGAAAAACAATGCAGAAATCAGACAAGCGATCGACGAGCTTAACAGCAGAATGGATTAGATGCAAGAGACTGTTAATGGAACAGAAAACAGAGAACAGGAGTACAGAGCAGCCGAGGTAGAGAGAGATAAAAGGATTTCTAGGAATGAAAGAATATTAAGAGAGTTGTGTGACCAATCCAAACGGAACAATATTCACATTATAGGAGTACCAGAGGAAGAAGAGAGAGAAAAAGGGATAGAAAGTGTCTTTGAAGAAATAATTGCTGAAAACTTTCCCTCGCTGGGGAAGGAAGTAGTCTCGCAGTCCACTGAAGCTCATAGATCTCCCAACACAAAGGACCCAAGGAAGACAACACCAAGACACATAATAATTAAGATGGCAAAGATCAAAGATAAAGACAGGGTATTAAAGGCAGCTAGAGAGAGAAAAAAGATCACCTACAAAAGGAAAACCCATCAGACTATCATCAGACTTCTCAACAGAAACCTTACAGGCCAGAAGAGAATGGCATGATATATTTAACGTTATGAAACAAAAGGGCCTCGAACCAAGAATATTGTATCCAGCACGATTATCCTTTAAATATGATGGAGGGATTAAACAATTTCCAGACAAACGAAAGTTGAGAGAATTTGCCGCTCATAAACCACCACTACAGGATATCTTAAATGGACTGCTCTAGATGGAAGCACACCTAAGGCTAAAAAGATGTCACCAGAGAAAATAAAATCATAGCAAAGAAAGCACACCATCCAAATACTAACTAAAGGCAAAGAATAAAACACCTATTATAGAAAGAATGGAGGAGGAGGAATAAGAAGGGAGAGAAATAAAGAAACATCAGACTGTGTTTACAATAACACCAAGAAAGTTAAGTTAGATTGTTAGATAGTAAAGAAGCAACCCTTGAACCCTTGGTAACCACGAATCTAAAGCCAGCAATGGCAATAAGTACATATCTATCAATAATCACCCTAAATGTAAATGGACTGAATTCACCAATCAAAAGACACAGAGTAACAGAATGGATAAAAAAGCAAGACCCATCTATATGCTGCCTACAAGAAACTCACCTCAAATCCAAAGATATACAGACTAAAAGTGAAGGGATGGAAAAAGATATTTCATGCAAACAACAAAGAGAAAAAAGCAGGTGTTGCAGTATTTGTATCAGACAAAACAGACTTCAAAACGAAGAAAGTAGCAAAAGATAAAGAAGGACATTACATAATAATAAAGGGGTCAGTCCAACAAGAAGATATAACCATTATAAATATATATGCACCCAACACAGGAGCGCCAGCATATATGAAACAAATACTAACAGAATTAAAGGAGGAAATAGACAGCAATGCATTCATTTTAGGAGACTTCAACACACCACTCACTCCAAAGGACAGATCAACCAGACAGAAAATAAGTAAAGACACAGAGGCACTGAACAACACACTAGAACACATGGACTTAACAGACATCTACAGAACTCTACACCCAAAAGCAACAGGATACACATTCTTCTCAAGTGCACATGGAACATTTTCCAGAATAGACCACATACTAGGCCACAAAAAGAACCTCAGTAAATTCAAAAATATTGAAATCGTACCAACCAACTTCTCAGATCACAAAGGTATAAAACTAGAAATAAATTTTAGAAAGAAAACAAAAGGCTCACAAATACATGGAGACTTAACAACATTCTCCTAATTAATCAATGGGTTAACGACCAAATCAAAACAGAAATCAAAGAATATATGGAGACTAATGACAACAACAACACAAAGCCACAACTTCTGTGGGACACAGCAAAGGCAGTTCTAAGAGGAAAATATATTGCAATCCAGGCCTATTTAAAGAAGGAAGAACAATCCCAAATGAATAGTCTAAAGACACAATTACAGAAATTGGAAAAAGAAGAACAAATGAGGCCCAAAGTCACCAGAAGGAGGGACATAATAAAGATTAGAGAAGAAATAAATAAAATTAGGAAGAATAAAACAATAGAAAAAATCAATGAAACCAAGAGCTGGTTCTTTGAAAAAATAAACAAAATAGATAAACCCTAGCCAGACTCATTAAGAGAAAAAGAGAATCTACACACATAAACACAATCAGAAATGAGAAAGGAAAAATCATGACGGACCCCACAGAAATACAAAGAATCATAAGAGAATATTATGAAAATCTATATGCTAACAAGCTGGAAAACATAGAAGAAATGGACAACTTCTTAGAAAAATACAACCTTCAAGACTGACCAAGCAAGAAACAGAAAAACTAAACAGACCAATCACCAGCAATGAAATTAAATCGGTAATCAAAAAACTACCCAAGAACAAAACCCCTGGGCCTGATGGATTCACCTCTGAATTCTACCAGACATGTAGAGAAGAAATAACACCGATTCTCCTTAAAGTTTTCCAAAAAATAGAAGAGGAGGGAATACTTCCAAACTCATTCTATGAAGCCAGCATCACTCTAATACCAAAACAGGGCAAAGACCTCACCAAAAAAGAAAATTACAGACCAATATCCCTGTGAACGTAGATGCAAAAGTACTCAACAAAATATTAGCAAACCGAATTCAAAAATACATCAAGAGGATCATACACCATGATCAAGTGAGATTCATCCCAGGGATGCAAGGATGGTACAACATTCGAAAATCCATCAACATCATCCACCACAGCAACAAAAAGAAGAACAAAAACCACATGATCATCTCCATAGATGCTGAAAAAGCATTTGACAAAATTCAGCATCCATTCCTGATTAAAACTCTGAACCAAATGGGTATAGACAGCAGGTACCTCAACATCATAAAGGCTATATATGACAAACTCACAGCTAACATCATACTTAACGGCGAGACGCTGAAAGCTTTTCGTCTAAGATCGGGAACAAGACAGGGATGCCCACTCTCTCCACTGTTATTCAACATAGTAGTGGAGGTCCTAGCCACAGCAATCAGACAAAACAAAGACATACAAGGCATCCAGATTGGTAAAGAAGAAGTCAAATTGTCACTATTTGCAGATGACATGATACTGTACATAAAAAACCCTAAAGATTCCATTCCCAAACTACTAGAACTAATATCTGAATTCAGCAAAGTTGCAGGATACAAAATTAACACACAGAAATCTGCTGCTTTCCTATACACTAATGATGAACTAACAGAAAGAGAAATCAGAAAAACAATTCCATTCACAATTGCATCAAAAAGAATAAAATACCTAGGAATAAACCTAACGAAGGAAGTGAAAGACCTGCACTCTGAAAACTACAAGACACTCCTAAGAGAAATTAAAGAGGACACTAACAAATGGAAATGCATCCCATGTTCTTGGCTAGGAAGAATCAATATTGTCAAAATGGCTATACTACCTAAAGCAATCTACAGATTCAATGCAATCCCTATCAAACTACCAACAGCTTTCTTCAATGAACTGAACAAATAATTCTAAAATTCATATGGAACCACAAAAGACCCCGAATAGCCAAAGCAATCCTGAGAAGGAGGAATAAAACAGGGGAATTACACTCCCTGACTTCAAGCTCTACTACAAAGCCACAGTAATCAAGACAATTTGGTATTGGCACCAAAACAGACCCACAGACCAGTGGAACAGAATAGAAAATCCAAACATTAACCCAAACGTATACAGTCAATTAATATTTGATAAAAGTGCCTTGGATATACAATGGGGAGATGACAGCCTGTTCAGCAGCTGGTGTTGGAAAAACTGGACAGCTACATGTAAGAGAATGAAACTGGACTACTGTCTAGCCCCATACACAAAGGTAAACTCAAGGTGGATCAAAGACCTGAATGTAAGTCATGAAACCATAAAACTCTTAGGAAAAACATAGGCAAAAATCTCTTGGACATAAACATGAGTGACTTCTTCATGAACATATCTCCCTGGGCAAGGGAAACAAAAGCAAAAATGAACAAGTGGGACTATATCAAGCTGAAAGCTTCTGTACAGCAAAGGACACCATCAGTAGAACAAAAAGACATCCTACACTATGGGAGAATATATTCATAAAAAACGTATCTGATAAAGGGTTGACATCCAAAATATATAAAGAATTCATGCACCTTAACAAACAGAAAGCAAATAATCCAATTAAGAAATGGGCAGAGGAAATGAATAGACACTTCTCCAAAGAAGAAATTCAGATGGCCAACAGGCACATGAAAAGATGCTCCACATCGCTAATCATCAGAGAAATGCAGATTAAAACCACAATGAGATATCACCTCACACCCGTGAGGATGGCCAACATCCAAAACACAAACAACAACAAATGTTGGCAAGGATGCGGAGAAAAGGGAACCCTCCTACACTGCTGGTGGGACTGCAAATTAGTTCAACCATTGTGGAAAGCAGTATGGAGGTTCCTCAAGAACCTCAAAATAGAAATACCATTTGACCCAGGAATTCCACTCCTAGGAATTTACCCTAAGAACGCAGCAGCCCAATTTGAAAAAGACATATGCACCCCTATGTTTATCGCAGCACTATTTACAATAGCCAAGAAATGGAAGCAACCTAAGTGTCCATCAGTAGATGAATGGATAAAGAAGAGGTGGTACATATAACACAATGGAATATTATTCAGCCATAAGAAGAAAACAAATCCTACCATTTGCAACAACATGGATGGAGCTAGAGGGTATTATGCTCAGTGAAATAAGCCAAGCCGAAAAGACAAGTATCAAATGATTTCACTCATATGTGGAGTATAAGAACAAAGAAAAAAACTGAAGGAACAAAACAGCAGCAGACTCACAGAACCCAAGAACGAACTAATAGTTACCAAAGGGAAAGGGACTGGGGAAAATGGGCGGGAAGGGAGGGATAAGAGAGGAAAAGGGGCATTACGATTAGCAGATATTAATGTTGGGGGGGCACGGGGAGGGCTGTACAACTCAGAGAAGACAAATAGGGATTCTACAGCATCTCATTACGCTGATGGACAGTGACTGTAATGGGGTTGGTGGGGGGGACCTGATGAAGGGGTAGTTTAATAATTGTAATATTGCACATGTAATTGTAGTTTAATGATAATAAAATAAATTATATTAAAAATAAATAAATAAATAAAGTGAA
Source organism: Smutsia gigantea (assembly GCA_032199065.1). Classification (NCBI taxonomy): domain Eukaryota; kingdom Metazoa; phylum Chordata; class Mammalia; order Pholidota; family Manidae; genus Smutsia; species Smutsia gigantea. The sequence goes on along the minus strand of JAVSCE010004684.1, from coordinate 14,171 downwards.
TCTCTTGTGAGCTTTACAAAAAAAACTCTGCCTCATATAAATAAACTCATGGAGTATTTTCTTGTCATCAACCCTAAGCCAGCTGCTGATAATCTGAAAAGAATTCCTCACTTTTCTAGACAAAGGTGTCACTCATCTTAATATTCTTCTTGACAAAGGCAACTAGGTGACTAATAATGCCTGGCCAAGTTAATAAAGCCACAAAAGACATAAAAGAAGGGGCCAACTGGTGAATTTTATCCCACTTAGATCTTATTATAAACTTACTACCTTGAAATCACACAAGTGTAGTACATCGGTATGGAGAGGTCCAAGTCTGACCATCAGATCCGATAATGAGAACAGATTCTGAAACATACCACTGATAGTATTCATTTAGCAAGGAATATAATATAACTCAAGTCTACTGGGCATTGATCATTGCTTAACCTAGATTTACAAAATCAACTGGCACTTTATATTTTAGGGAACTTGCTGCTTGAGTTAGTAGTTCTCCTGTGTATGGTGAGCTTGATAAAAACAAACGAAGAAACAAAACCTCAGGTTAAATGAAAGACCTGGGGAGGATTTCCGGCCCGTGCTTTGTTAAACGGGCTCCCTTCCTTGCCAATTTGTCAATTTTTTGAGCATTTCCTAAATACTGACTTATTATTCATTACTCACTTATTCATTATTTGCTGAGTAACTTCTATGTGTCAAGAATTGTTCTAAGATCTTGGGATAGATCAGTGAACAACATAGACAAATTCCTGCCCTTATGGAGTGGTTGTTTCACTGAGGGAAAATAGTATTTTAAAAATGAGCAAAAAGATATATAACATAATGTCAACTTAGGAAAAGTTCTAGGGGAAAAAATAGAGTTCAGAACCCAGAGAGTAATCAGCCTCACTATTAAAGACATCCCATTTAATAGGTATTCCAGCTATCATGTTGATAAATTGCAAGCCTTGTTTTTAACAAAAACACGGGATAATAGTTTTATCAGAGATTATCCAGAATGGCTGCATCAGAATTTCCTGGAGGTCATTATAAACACAGATTCCTGAGTCCTACCCAAGCTTCATTAGACCATAAACTATGGGGACAGGACCAAGCTTGTGTGCCTTTGAGAGAGTTAGGAATCACTGCAGCTATGTAAAGAACAAAAAGAATATTCAGCACAGTCATTCTCTTTATTATTAGCACATGGAGAAATCTGTTAGGACCAATGTAGGAGAGTTTGTGGCTTCTGTTGAGCTTTCCTCATCCTGAGTGTCTGCAGACAAGAAAAGGGCAGAGCAGCCTCCCTCAGTATCTCTACTTTACTCTGAGGGCAAATCAGGCAGGTGTTTTGATGGATCAGGCAGCAATTTATAGTTGGGCACGACTGTGATAGTCTAACCCTCCAAGCTGGAAACACAAGGATCCCACTCTGAGATGGACCCTGAGTGTGCCCCATGCCATAGCAAATGAAAGCCGATCGGTCTGACAGATGTGGCTTATGGCTTTTTGGTCATAAACCCTAGTGCCTTAATAGAGCTTAAAGAGACCAAATTTCAAAAAGGGCAGGAGGTAATAATTTTTGATGGCTGTCCCTCAATTTTTAACAGGATTTTGGACCATAATCTTGCAATACAGCCTGTAATTTAGTTGATTGCTTGGTATATTATTTGTAATCAGAAAACCTTAGAAACGTCAGGAATTACATTGCTTGAGGTGAAAGATTATGTGGGGGATTTAATGATTGTGGTTATGTTATATGGTGGTGTTTTACAAACCTACTTTCATATTGGTTAATTACCTGAGAGCGGAAAAACCTCTGCCCCTCCTCCAGATATTCTGAACTAACTGGTCTGAGACAGAATCTAGGCATCTGAGTTTTAAAAAGGCTGCCTGAGTGATTCTAATGCATGGCCCGAGTAGAGGATTACTGTTCTGAGGCTTAGAAATTGGGTGCCTTGATCTTCCTGGGTCCTGATGTGTTTGTATCAGGCTCATCCCTTTTCCCCGTTTTCACATTTAACCAGAAACATAGAACACGTTAGCCACACCCAGGTACTTGTCAGGGAATGTCCCTTTGAACTCGTAACCACTCAGTACTATCAGAAGTTAACTTAGAAAAAATTATTAAAAACCATCCAATAAAACCTTGTTTACAAGACGGGATTATGGTGCCAGGAATGTAGTGGTGCCAGGAATCTAGTGGGTGTTTTATAAGTATTTTTAAAGGAACAAATAAATTAATGAATGAACAATTGATCCTTGTATCTCAGGTGACAGCATATTAATTGTATCTCCTTATAAATTTATTAAGAACTTTCAGTACAAAAATAAAAGCAAGTACCATAAGTCTGTATTAAAATGCAAAATAAATTCACTAGTGAGATCTTTCTGTAGGTAGTTTGACGCCTTGTCTTCTTTTTGCTGAGTGTTCTGTATTCCATACTTTAAACAAGTCCACAGCTACATGAGAACCTGTATGTGTGCTTAGCAGGAGGGGTGTTGGATGGAAATTTATCAGTTTCTCTCTATATTGGTGGCTGAAACTTAGGCTCTCAGCACTTCCCAGGTGCCAGTGATTGATGGGTTTGTTTACTACTTGTCCCTTTGGTCTGGAGGGAGATACCGAATGGGGTTTCTGCCAGCACGCTGGAAGGCTGAGTCCCAGAGCCAAGAGCTCTGCAGCCCAAGCTGTGTTTATGCCCCAGAAGCCCTTAGGCTTTTTGGATTTTAATCACTTTATGAACAGATGCATTTCTATTAGGAAGGACAAGATTTTGAAACTTGCACTCTGCTCATCAAAACCTAAACTCTAATCATAAAACAATATTCACTTTTTGCTTCCCATAAAGAAATTAAGTGGAAAATGTTGTTTCTTTCAATCTGATTCCTGTTTCCACAGTTGCCCTTCAGACCAAAATTAAGGAGACTACTAAACTGTAATCTCAGATTATTAATAACTCCTTTTTGAACCACATGAGAGTTAAATGGAAACAAATATGTAAGATAGCAGCAAACTCCCTGTGCACAGCAGGTTAGTAAAGTAGCATGCTGTTTGCTGTCTTTGAGAAAGGTAAATGTGAGTGTACATGAATGATTATGATTTACTCACACAAGCAACATGTGTTTATTTTTTATCTGTCAAGGTACATAGTGTGTTACTTAATTGCAAACACTGGCTTTCACACAAAAACAGGAGTTACTTTTAATTTCGTAAACTGTCCTATGAAAAAGGATGGTGGGAAATCAACCCAAAATTAATAAAATAGTTTTTTGTACCTTCTTGCTGCCAGATAACATCATATACACAGACTGATAATTGACTTGTATCTCTCTGTATGCCTGGCAGCCTCTCTCTCTTCTTTATTTCTCCTGTATTGTTTATTGCCTTCTCTGAAAAGCCCACGGAAATCAGATCTGGTGTTTTTATTGTGTTGAAATGATTCTGGTAAAAACAGGTTCTAAATAAACAGGACAGATGTCAAGAAAAGCAGCTGAACCTGGTTTAGAGGTCTTGCAAATGGCAAGACATTAAACAGGGACTGGAGAGAAAGAACCTTTGATTTTCTGACATAGACACACCATTGTGGCTGTGGGTTTGTGACCATGTGGATAAAATGAGAGTTCCTGTGGCCAGGATTCTCACCTGGCCTGGGTTGACTAGCTCACTGCACATGTGTGGGCAATATGTTGCTATTGACTCGATATAAGGAGCTCTACCCAGTGCTCTGGATGATACGGTGGCATGGCTGCAAGGCTGCAGGAGAGCAGAGTAGAGCCTGGAGTGGTGACAGTTACGAGGACAGACACCCAGAAGATGGCTGTGTGGGACGACTGTGCAGGCAGAGAGGCCCAGAGGTTGGCTGGGTGGGCAGAGGGGCCCAGAGGCAGAGACTAGCTTGCTGCATGCAGAGTCGCTCTGAGTGAATGGGATTTTAGTGATTAACCTGCCACCATGGAAATAAAGTTGAGTATAACCCTTTCACCCCAAGAACATTCCATTGTCATTTTTTGGTCTCACTGAATCCATAGTGAACTTGCCTGGGGCTGAAACCCATTGGCAAGACAGACCATTTCCAAGAGGTGCCAGCAGCCAGCCTTCATGAGGCTGTGACACTGAGTTAGAAGTGAAAAGTGACAGAAGAACCATATGGAAACAGATGTCCCTTACAGGGACAGGAAGAGAGGGGATGAGATTATATCTAGTTGACTCAAAATTTCAGTTAGAAAGATACAATGCTTTTCTGAATAAATATTTGGTGAGTAAAGATTCTTTGTCATAAAACTGCCTATAATAAAATTGCTATAAGTAACAAATAGAAATTTCATAATTTGTATAATGCAACACTGCTGTTTCCTACCCTGTATATTCTGATTCTCTAGGCCAGATGAGTAAGGAGCTAAACAGTGAATATTGACAACAACAAATTATTTCAGTAGCTGTAGTCCTTGCAGTATCTCTCCTTACCACAGTATTTCTGGAAATGTCCAAGGCATGTTTTATCTAAGCTTACCAACACACCCTTTCTTAGTTATAACAGGTGTGGGGAAGAATGCATATTCCTATGGCCAGGATCCTCACCTGACCCTAAACTACTCGATGTAACTGGCCTGCTGCTAGGGTACTGCTTCCACACCTGTAGGCAGTAAGCTACAAGTAACTGAGTCACTGCATAAAGACCTCTGCCCAGTGCTCCCAGAGGAGGCAGGGATGAAGGAGGATCACAGACCTGCAGACTGCTGGATGCAGACGTGATTCTAGTGCTCCATCAATTGCTGGGAGGACAAGCCAGGTAATAAACCTTTTCACCCCAAAACGTTCCATTGTCATTCTTCCGGTCTCAGTCCACAGTGAACTTGCCCGGGGTTGAAGCCCTTTGGCAAGACGCGTCATGCTGATCTCTCACAGGGCAGGATCTGGTGGTAGTCTCCTCCAGGTTCTGTGCTTCAGAGAGGTACAGAGAATTCCTTTCTGGTGGCTGCCGCTGTCTGCTGAGATCAGGCTGCGCTGGAGCTGTTCTGCCCTGTCAGTCACTGGCATCGGGGGGTGACGGTGCATGGCACGTGCCCGTGCTCCTGCTCACGTAGACCACAGGGGATCATCTGCTCAAATGGGGAGAATTCCGTCTTCCTGCCAGGTCCAAGGCCCTGCGGCAGGGCTGCCTGTGCTCTTAAGGGTTTTTATTTGGGAAATTTTATGTATTCTTTCATTGCTGGAGGGCCCTTTTGGACCCCAATATCCTGTTCTGCTGCTAATAATGCCTTTCCCTATGAGATTATGGCATCTAGACCGGGTTAAGTTTGTGTTCCTGAGTAACTCTTCTCTTAGGCCCCATTATTTCCCATATGTCCCAGTGGGCTTCGTGTAAATCCTGCTGCGGTGCTCAGGCTCTGTGCTCTGGACATGCCTAGACCTGTCTGAATCTTGAAGAACCACAATTTAGGCTTGAACTGGGAGCTCCTGTAAGTCCAGGTGAAAGGGGCTGGCCAGATCGCCACGGCACACAACTTCCATTTTTCCATTTCAAACACTCTGCACAGGACAGTGAAGGGGACCAACCTTAGGCATAATTGTGAATCCTGGGAAAGTGTCTTTATAGGCGTTACCTTTTGTTTCTTGTATCCAGTTATTTCCCCTCCGAATGATGATCACCCTCTGCACAGATCCACCCAGATAGTTCCATTTTTAACCTTTTAGAGCCATGGTATAATATAAATTATTTGCTGATGTCATTGTGGAGAAAGTTTCACTTAATTGGTTCCAGTCAGTGGAAGGGGACCTGCTCTTTGGTGCATAGTTGAGGTGTTGGAGGCAATTAGGACCTTGGGGTCGTCCTGAGTTCAGGCTTTTAAAAGGTGATGATATTTCAGGATGAGCTATGACCCCTGTCCCTTTTTGTTACCAAAGATTCTTTGTGACTTTGGAGAGAATGAGTCAGAAGTGAGCCACACATGGTCCACTGGAGGCTTGTTTCCAGTAGCTTCAAGGATGGAGGAGTAAGTGGTTATCATAACCTGATTCTTTGGGACTGTAGCTGAACCAAGAGATGCTCTGTCACCTTGTCTTGCCAATGGGTTTCAGCCCCGGGCAAGTTCACTATGGATTCAATGAGACCAAAAAATGACAATGGAATATTCTTGGGGTGAAAGGGTTATACGCAACTTTATTCCCTTGGTGGCAGGTCAATCACTAGAATCCTGTCCACTCAGAGCGAGTCTGCATGCAGCAAGCTGGTCTCTGCCTCTGGGCCTCTCTGCCCCAGCAGCCGTCTCAGTCTCTGTCCTCAGCACTGCCACCACTCCAGCCTCTGCTCTCCTCTCCTGTGCAGCCGTGCAGCCATGCCACTGTGTCGCCCAGAGCACTGGGTGGAGCTCTTTCTAGAGTCAATAACAACGCATTGCCCACATGTGTGTAGTGAGCTAGCCAACCAGGGCCAGGTGAGAATCCTGGCCACAGGAACCTTCACTTTATCCACACTCCACCCCTCCAGGATTCTCACCTCTCAATCTATGTGCCTTCAGTCCTCTGCAATGGTCCCTGTGTGAGAAAGCTGGAACATTGTGACCAAATTCCATAATAACATAATACAACATACAAATAACAAAAATTACAACAAATTATAATAACCCTCAAGCCTGAGGAGATCCATTGCTACCAAGTGGTCATCCTGGCTGTATTCAAATCAGTTCTACTCAAACGAGTTAACCAAAAGAACAATGGGCCGGCCTTACAATACCCTTAATCACTCTGGTTTTGAGTGTATATTTTTTCAGATTTACTGCATTTACTTCTTCTAAATATGAAAATAGTACCAACACAATGACAAAAATTGGAAATCAGAGAAAAGAGAAAATAATACAACTGTTCACCATTCCAATGAACAAAATGTTCAACATTTTGTGTATGTAATAATTCTTTTCTGTTTTTTTCCTAAGCAAAGTTTAAAAAATATAAGCAAATATAAACTAGTTTTAATTAATTGGAAGTACAATTTTTTATTTTACTTGTTTTAACTATCCCTTTATATGCCTTTTGTATGCTCTCGCATAGTCTTCATAACCAGTTGGTATGTTCTTAACATAAATTAAGTTAGTATTTAATTATGTTTTCACCCCATGATCCAGAGTTCTTCCTTATTTGATCTTAACTTCTGGTAATAAAGGTTCTAACAATAGATTCTGTTTTTAGAAAAATCCTTTTTAATAATAGATGTAATGCTGCAGTCAGTCTGGAGCTTAGAGTTCCCATGATAATTGAATTGGGTCACAAGACTGAACAATTTTGCTGTTTGAGATAGGCCAAAACACTCATCCATCAAAAAGTTCAGTTGGAGAGTTACATAACCACTGTAAAGGAAAGGGAGAGGAAACATGTTGTATTTCACTTAAGATATATGGCTTTTATGGTTTATAAATTTAGTGAAAGAGCATTTTCTGCATCTCATACTAGCCCAAGGGACATTTCGAAGCTTCTTTTCATTTCTCACTCTATATTTTTATGTCTCCCCACAAAAACCTCAAAAAATGTAGGTAATGTCTTTTTCATTCATGATCTGGGTAGAAATGACAACATCTTACTCCAAGTTTCATCATGCAGACACTAAATTAGAGAATTAAGCTACTTTCCAAATATTTCAATTTACCTCCTGATTCTAGTTCCCTAAACCAAACCTTAGAACAATTCCCTACTGCCTCAATTATCTGACCATTTCAAGTGAATATTGATTATTTTGGTCTAGACTGTTTTGAAATCATACTTTTGGTGTGTACATTTATTTACCTAAGAGAGGAAAGTGTATGTATCACTACAAAGGTCTACAGAAGTATATTCTGGTCTGCACTAAAAGCTGCTTTTGCATTGTCTGTTTTGAAAGAATGCCAGCAAACACCCCTGGAGAATTACTGCAGCTTAATTCTGGACCTCTGCTGGCTACAGCATTAGGCATGACAGTCTTTAGCTCTGCAGTGTGCAAGGTCATCTTCCAAATTGGGGAGGGCCTGAGAGTGAACTGCAGGCATTTGCTGAGTCCCATGGGGTCACTCACCTCTGGTAGCCCAGTGTCCTCAGAAAGCAAGGGACAGGTTGTGGAGGAAGGGAAGAACCTTCAGTATATTAGATTGCAAGTTCATTATATTTTATTTGTATCCATAAATAGTTTTAAGGAGAATTTATGTGCAGCAAGTAATTTGAGACATCTATTATTTTGGTTTGTGGGTTTGAATTCTCTCTATTCATTCTACCTCCCAAATTTATTTCTAATTCTCATTTTGCTTGCTAGAGGAGGTTGCGTTGATGTTTTGAAGGTTCTTTAAAGTCCTAATGGCTGTAATTGTGCCTCTAGAGGCTCACAGCAAAGGATCAAAACAAAAGACTGAAAGATCCTCTTGGCATTTGGAGAACACCATCCAGAAGCAGTGAAAAAATGGTTTGGGTTTCAAAATGTGGCCTCTTGATGTACCTGGAGTGAATATTCTATTTTTGTTTTATTTAAATATATGTATAGTTGGTGACATCTATGTCAGCAGTTTTAAACTTCTTGGTGTCAGGCCTACTTTACACGTCTAAAAATTACTGAGGTCCCCCAAAGAGTTTTTGTTTATATGGCTTATATCAACATTTACCATTTTAGAAATCAAAACCTGGGAAGCTGGGAAAATATTAATTCATTTAAAATTCTAAAATAATAAGCCAGTTACATGTTAATACAAATGAGATCTTTACTGAAAATATTCATCTGTTCTAAAACAAACAAACAAAAACAATTTAGAAGAGTGACATTGATTTACATTTTTGAAATTCTTTGTGCTTAGTACAAGTCAGCTGGGTCTTCATATCTGCTGCTGCATTCAATCTGTGGCAATATGCTATTTTGGCTGAGGTACATACAGATGTGCAGCTTGAAAAGGATATTTTAATAGGCTTAAAGAGGTCATTATAAGTCATCTTTTTTTGATATTATACCACAACTAGGCAAGTGAGAGTTTCTTAAAGGTTAGTTGCAACGTGCAATCTGAAGCTCATCAGTGAGCTTTTTGTGCTGTTACATTCAAGTCCTAGTGACGGAATCTTTTAACCATCCTTGGGTTTATAACATCAGATATTGGGTTATTTGGAAATATTGGTTCACTGAGTTATGCATGTTTTCCAAATGTCAACACATTTTATTATACAATTTGATGAAGTCATATTCATTAATATCATCACAGATCCCATCAGAAAAGCCTTTCAATATTGGGAAGCTGTCAACGTCCGTGTTGGGTAAGAAGTTTACAAACTTCTCATCTTTGTTGGAAGCTCAAATTCAGTCTTTGGCAGTAAATACTATCAGACACTATTCTTAAAGTAACAGGTTTACAGGGTTCATTTTTGAGGAAATATCTGCCAAATACCCAAGTCTGAATACCCACAGTGTCAGGACTGTCAGTTGCTCTTTCATGTAAGAATGATGTTCCACGGAAGAAGCAGGCAGTTCAGATCACAACTCCAACAATGGCCCCAGTGCCTTTCCTGAAGAGCAGCATCGTACTTGGCTCTCAGCAGAAGTGCTTTAAAAGTTGCTGAGTGGGTAGCTCTGAAAAGTTCTCATCATAAGAAAAATCGTAACTGAGTGTGATGATGGAAGAAGACTTACTGTGATGATCATTTTGCAATATATACAAATAATCATTATGTTGTATCCTTGAAACCAATACAGTATTAGATGTCAATTATATCTAAATAAAATTCTTTTAAAAATTAAAGAAGTGCTATATGTTTGTACCATTTCTTCACACAGAATATTGAAAGTACATATTCGTTAGCTTTGAATCTCAATAAAATAAACACTGCTACGCACGCTTTATGAAAAACATCAGTGAGTAACACTGTCACTCATCACGATTAGTATTTTTGTTGTACACACACTGTATGGACATTGGATGCTACTGCCTGGATTTGTACGTAAGCACTAGCCATTTCTCCCTCTATTGCTCTGTACCATCAGTGCAAATGCCAGCACTGTGGAGAAGTCACTAGCATTGCAGTACTGTTATGGAAATAGGGGTGACCTCAAAGACTCCATGAAAGCACCTCAGAGATTTCCAGGGGTCGTGCACCACAGTTTTAGAACCATTGCTCTAGATCTTCAACTGAATCTCTTTTATTTATTTATTTTTTGGTCTATATTTTTGGCATTTTATAGAAGCAGACTAAGTGAAAAAATTGGGGGATGTGAAATTTTAACGGTTTTATAAGTTTTAACACTGAAAGAAACAATATTTTTCTCACTGTACAAAAAGAATTTCCAGAATTGAAAAGCACACAGTTGTCAAGTTTAGGTTAGAAAATGAGAATAAACTGAATTAAGCTTTTCTAGTATCTATTCCTTCAACAAATATTTTAAATGTTTACTATGATTAAATTACATAGAAATGAGAAGAGAAATTTTAGAACAAATATATACACTTTTATTAAAATGTTTTTTTAAATTAATTGAAAGTCTATTATTTATGAGTATCCTCCACAGACTAAGCTTCTTTTATTTATTTAAGTGAATATCTGCTTTCAGTTTCTGCTGTAAGAATCCTGCTATCTTATCAATTCTGTAACCATGGCCAATGCGGCTAAGGATAAATGCTATGTGAAATCCAGAGTCTTTGCTATGCAGAGTTCTCTTTCCTTTTTTCTTCCTTCCTTCCATCCCTCTCTCCTTCCCTTCTTTCCTCCTTCCTTTCTTCTTTCCTTTCTTCCCTTCTTTCTCCTTCCCTGGGCCCCTTCCTTCCTTCCTTCTTTTTCTCCTGCTTTCCATTTGTTGTAAAAAATTTGCTTTTAGAAAGTTATCCACAGTGAACTTTCTCCAGTCTGATAAAGGGCTTTGCCTGTTTTCTCTTTTTCTTTTTTTAAAGACACTATCTGTCAGGAGCCGTTGTCATCTGTGACACCATGTTGTGAGAGCTCCTCCACCTTCTATACTAACCACAAACCTGTACTCACCTTTCCTCTCTTTCCTTCTTCCCCCCCTCTCTGCTAGAGCATAAGAACAACAGGACTCCATCTTGTTGTTTACTTCTTCTTGGTCAGTTTCCCGCCACAGCTTCCCGCTAAGTCCTCAACCAGGTCCGTTGCTTACGTCAAAGACTACTGAGCATGTGCACAACTCGGTGTGTGATTGGACTTTGGAAGCTACCTCATTATCATAATGGGCAACCAACCAGAAAAAGCTACTCCCTACCACGCCCCTTCAAATGCTATATATTCCTTGCCTTTTCTGTTAATAAAGTAGAGCTTGACAAAAACTGCAGGCTCTCCGTGTCATTTTGTCTCATCCCATTTCATAGGTAGTCGCGGCTCCCCCGAGATCTCCCACGTCTTAAGAAGCCCTCGCTGGCGAGGACAACTGGCGCCCAACGTGGGGCTCGAGGATCGTAGCCCGCCTACCTAGAAGAGAAAGTAGTCGCAGCTGCGCAGGATTCATTGGGCTATCAGCTCGAGAGCCGCCCGATCGGTGACGACGAAAGCGGACGGCTAACGGGTAGGTCCATTCGGACGTTCTCTTAACTCAAAATGGGACAGGAACTGTCTAAGGAGGCGCAGTTCTTAAAAGATATTCAACAGTGCCTCCGAGAGAGAGGGGCACACGTTAAAAAACAGGATCTCTTGAAGTTTTTTCAGTATATCCAGAAAGTCTGCCCTTGGTTCCCCCAAGAAGGAATCGTAGACCCCAAACGCTGGGACCGTGTAAGACTTTGCCTTCAGGCACATTATGAGGCTGTCGGACCTGAAAAGGTCCCTATTCAAACCTTTTCATACTGGAACATGATAAATGACATTTTCTCTCATGCCAAAAACTTTCACCCCTCTGCAGCTCAAGCTGTTGTCTCCGCCACTAAATTTCTTACTACCACTCCCACTCCGTCTCGGGCACCCTCTAGACACACTGTTGTGGAAATTCCTCCTGAAGATCTCCCATCTCCACCCTCTCCTCCCCCACCTTCTTCTCCTCTCCCACCTCCGCTCTCTTCTCCCCCTTCGCCCGTACTTTCTGAACGGCCTCCGCCTGCCTCTATCTACCCTGTTCTCCCCTCTGATCCTGAGCCCTTTCCCTCAGAGGACCCCCCCCCCATCCTCTTCCTAGTCCTCAAAGTAATCGCCCTCCTCCATACGGCGGCTGCGGCCACTCCTTTCCCCCCCATTTTCACAAACCTCCACCTCTTTGCGCCCCTGTCATAGATCCACAGCTTCGCTCCCTAATCTCTCATTCGCAGGCTGCACTTACTTCTGACATAAAAGACCTTAAAAACATGATTCAACTACAGACCGAGCGCAACACTCTCGTTAAAGAACTCCAAAGCCTTCAACTCTCGCTTACCCAGCCTGTCAGCTCTCTTAACCTTCCCCAACACTTCAATCCGGTTCCTTCTTACCCTCCTAAATCTCATAAAAAACTCTCAGCCCCTAAGCATAAAACTCCCTTTGTCTTTCCCGTTTGCACCCGTTCCTCAGATAACCCTGCTGCTGCCGACGGCTTATCTACCACGGCTGCCGCCGCGCCGTTCGATAATAAAAGTAACCATTCTCTCCGCATGCGCTCCTCCTCCTCCGAATGTGAGGCTGAGGAAGACACAAAAAATTCCTCCTCTGATAATGAAAGCCATCCCCCTCCTTTCGTTTTACGGCGTCCTCGTTCGCTGCGCTTTAAACACCTTAAAGAATTGCAGCATGCAGTCTCCCAATACGGTCCTTCCGCTCCTTTCACTCTGTCACTTTTAGATTCCATCTGTGAATCCCTTCACCCCACTCCGTCCACCTGGTTCCACTTAGTAAAGGCTGTTCTTTCTAGAGGGGATTATCTCCATTGGAAAACTGATTATGATGACCGTTGCCGCTCATTCATTAGCAATATGCCCTCTGCTCAAAAAAGAGCTGAGCGTTGGAACATCAATAAACTTTTAGGTACTGAGCCTTATGCTAATCCTGAAAACCAGAAGCAATTTAGCCAAGCCATCTTAACCCAGGTACAAGCAGCAGCTTTAGCAGCCTGGAAAAATCTCCCTACTAAAAGTTCCACTTCCTCCCTTTCCAAAATCAGACAGGGAACACAAGAATCCTATACAGATTTTGTGGGCCGCCTAACTGAAGCCGCTGAGCGCATTTTCGGCCCCCAAGAAAGTGAAAGCCCATTCGTTCTCCAATTAGCATATGAAAACGCTAATCCTGCTTGCCAAGCAGCGCTCCGTGGGAACCGCCGAGGAAAATCCCTTACAGACTTTATCAAACTCTGTTCAGGGATTGACTCAGCTTCACATGCCATCGGCATTGCAATTGGGGCCAGCCCTCGGCCCCTCCCCAACTCCAACCTGCCCCGAGGGCATTAGGGCACAATCCTTACAGCGCGCCACCCCAGGGAGCGCAGGCCTGGACCTCAGTCCCTCCTCCCACACAATATTAACCCCTGAAGAAGGACCAACAATCATCCCCACAGGAATCCATGGGCCCCCTCCCCAAGGCACGTTTTTCCTTATCATTAGACGAGCTTCATCTACCCTCAAAGGTCTTGTAGTTCATCCCACTCTAATTGACAATGACTATACAGGAGAAATCAAACTTATTGTATCCTCCCCAAAAGCAGCTACTCTTCTGTCTGCAGGCACTCGCATTGCGCAAGCTATTCCCCTGCCTTTATCTTCTTCCACCTATCCTTCTCACTGCAATTACCGGGGAGCCTCCACCCCTGGTTCCTCAGATGTCTATTGGATGCAAAAAATTACTACTAATAGGCCCACCCTCCAGCTTAAACTTGATGGAAAAACCTTTCAAGGTATATTAGATACTGGAGCTGATGCTACAGTCTTATCCCAAACCCATTGGCCTCAATTATGGCCCTTACAGCCCTCATTAACCCATTTACAAGGCATTGGCCAGTCCAGCAATACTTTACAAAGTTCAAAATTTTTAAAATGGGAAGATTCTGAAGGAAACAGTGGCCTAGTTCGCCCTTTTGTAGTCCCTGGACTCCCCGTTAACCTGTGGGGAAGAGACATTTTAGAACAATTAGATGTTGTCCTTTGCAGTGGTAATGAATTTGCCTCCAGGCAACTGAAAAAACAGGGGTGGTCCCCTGGGTTAGGACTGGGAAAAAACTTACAAGGCAACCCCAGCCCCATAATAGTCACTCAAAAAACGGACAGAACAGGTTTAGGGTACCCCCAAACCC